>VDFB02058242.1:265574247-265657784 GCA_007258455.2 Sequoia sempervirens
AAGGAAATCTATTATCAATTTTAATCTACAATTTAATACCATATGAAAAATCACATGTAGTATTATCTAAAACTAATTCTTAACATATTAGTTTTATAAAATACACTTACCATACAATAAACTTCTCCCAAGAAAGAAACCCTAAGTGAACATTAATTGAACCCTAATTGAACCCTAATTGTAGATTCATAACTCTAATCATAACCCTAAGGGAACACTTATTGAACAGTAGTCCTAATTGTACCATAACCCTAACTTTGAACTATAGTTGAACTCTAATCCTAACCTAACACTAATTCTTATCCTAATTGAACCTTAACTGACCCTAATAATCTTAACCTTGAACCTATTTGAACTCTTATTGAATTCACTGTATAATTAATACAACCTCATCCTCAATCCTAACCCAAATTGAACATTAATTGAACCTAAACCTAACCTAAGTGAAGACACTCATCCTAATTGAACTCTGCTTCTTAGTTGAAAATATTAAAAGTGCCTTAGGTGCCATTCCTTCGTCATTTATCATTCAATTCTAATAGAGACTCAAAATTTATACTTTTATAATGTTTTAATACACACCTAATATTAAGGGTTTAGGTTTAGGGGTTAAGGGTTTAGGGTTAAGGGGAAGAGATAGAGGAGTGAGTAGTGACCCATTTACATATTATTCTTTTATTCTTAAGTCAGTTAAATATTTAGTTACCCATTCTTGTTAGCGAAGTAATGAAAATTTAATAGAATAAATTACTCATATAATACCTTACATTATGGAGCTCAATTCTCTGATATATTACTACTTATCAAATCCTTTGTAAATAATTGTAAACTTATGACTCCATTTAAGCATTTAATTGATTTTCTTGAATCAAAGCAAAAACATAGACACACAATTGAACAAATTCTCAAAGAAGAATGACAACATCATTAACATTTCATTCAAAATTCACTCAAATCCACATAAGGAGAGAAAATATATTAGAATTATACATTTATGCTTATAAGTCATATATGCATACAATTCTGAATAATTTGCATATATTCATCCAAAACTCAAAGCAGTATCTATTCTATTTTATTAAGCTTGGGGTTTTAACAACCAATGGCACCAGGATATCACTTCCTCAGCCAGGAGGACAAATATCTTTCTACCCATATATTCAACTCAAAACCTAGCTAGAGCTTTCATCAGTTCTCTCCCTACAAATGAGCCTTGAATTCCCTTTTATATGACAAGAGAGCAACAAGCTTGGGGCTCAAATGTAATTTCACCACAAATTTTTCATTTGAACAAAATCTCCATTGCATTTGACTTTCATTACAAAACTTCCCACACGTTGAATCTGCAAAACATATATAGTGCATGAACTGGGGTAGCGTAAAAGAATAGGGAACACAAATTGTCATCAAAATCCCCTTGTCGCTATCCATGCAAAAAAACCAGGCAACCAAATTGCCACGAAGGAACCACAACAACTTCTTATTTACCCACCACCCTACCCTTACCAACACTTAGACCCTGGTATACACGCCCGCTTCTAGTTGTTTCCCAATATGATAGACCCTCAACCTCCTCTTCTTTCTTGTCCTTGCCCAATACGGTTCTAGTCCGTCCACTTGGGGTTTTAACAGTTGATGAGCCCACACATATCATTTCCTCATCAGAGGGCAGACCGTGATTGAAGCGACTTAAATACCAATAGTAGTCTGAGTCGGTCTCGGTTACATCATCAGAAGTGTTGCTCGTAAGGTCAATGGGCGAGTGTTGGCTTCATCCAGAGCACACCGACTACTTGCCTTTGTCATCTACCAGTTGAGCAGCAATGTCCTAGAATTGAAACCTTCTACTGCAACCAAAGTAGTAGAAGGTTGCAATTCTAGGACGTTGCTGCTCAACCAAAGCACCTTCCTGAATAGCAAGACTGAGCTTTTGTGAGCTCAAACGAACAGACCTCCTTACTGACTTACTCATTTTCTCTTCTCAAACAAGCACTCAAAATTGATTAGACTCAACCCACAAAGCGCTCTAACTGCTACAAGAATGACACTATTAGTAGTTAATTCCTCTTGTATTTATTGTACGAGGTAATGGCAACCTTCATCAATGCTTAGTAAATATGCATGTGCAAACATGGCAATTTGGCAGCATATGTACTGTCACCATTTAACTAGAGCTAGATGAGAATCCAAAGATCACCCTTCATGATTTCCAGCAACAACATCTTCACATAGATTGAGATCGACGTGACTACACAAGCAAGGAATAATTCATTAATGCTTCACCAACCTTCATCTTCCTCCTGCGAGCTAGCAGGGAACAACAGAGATTTACATTAGCTTTTGATCTTGGTTGTCGATCTAAAACCACAGGTTATGAGCTCAATAGTGGAGATTGGGCCCCACATTCCATACAGGACATACATCTGCCTTTTGCTGACCTCATGCCAAATAACGGGGTGACACCTTAGGTCTGTGAGTTGGTGGGGTACGATCGAGATCTTCTCCCATATCTTCGAATTTGGAAAACCTACACATTGCACGGTTAGTATTTAATGAAAGGCTTTGGCTAAGCCATCGGCGACATGACCACTGGAGTTAATGGCTTAGGCTTACGTCACCGGATTAAAATTAAAACCCAACTTTGATTTTAATGCTTTATTTCCTCTGCAGGGTTTTATTTCCTAAGTCTCAGTTGGACCCATTAAATTCTTATTCCAACCCTAACAAGAACAAATGATTAAGCTAGGGATTGTATTTGTTTGTTGCATAACTTTAGATCTAGAGGAATTCTTAATTACCAATTCTTATTTGTGCATTTTATATGAATCAATTGAATGCCTTTCCATATCATTATGGAAAATTTTATTATTACAAACCTAACTCTAACACTAATTAAACCTTGACCCTAACCTGATTGAACTTGTATTATAACCCTAACTCTAACACTAATTGAACTATAATCGTAACCCTAGGTATTGTTGAAACCTAAACCTAATTGTATCAAACCTAGAGAACTCTAATTGAACCCTAACCTAAAATGAGCCAATGACCCTTACCTTGGTGAGACCCTAACTCCAATCTAGCCTAATTTAAGACTAACTAACCAACCACGACCTTAATTAAACCCTTATTGGATTATAAACCTAATTGAGTCCCTAACCCAAATTGAATACTAATTGAACCTTAACCCTAGAGGTGGTGTGACCTTAATTAGAGCTCCAACCCATAATCCTATTTTGGTGCATTACAATCATAACCATAATTCAACCTAAGCCTTAATTGGACCCTAACCCTAAACCTGAGGTTGATTAAGTTTTAAAATTCAAATAAGTTTGAGAATTTAATTAAGGTAGATTATGGGATTCAATTAGGATTCTAGGAGGTGTGAGTTGAGGTGGGTAAGGTTCTATAATGGGGAGCTTGGGGTTGGTGTTGGTAATTGGGAGCTGAGAGTTGAGTATTAGGGGTTAGAGGGTTATCAATTCAATTAGGGTTTCATTAATGTTAGTTCTAGAATCATAGTTATGTTTAGGGTTGGATATAAAATTAGAGTTAGGTTTGAAGCTAATTAGTGTTAGTTTTAGGGTTGGGGTTATGGTTAGACTTTTAATTAATGTTAGTATTGGGATTAGATTCTATCACTTTAATAAAAATAATCTTCTATAAATTCATTCAATTTTTTTTTGAAATTATATAATTTAAAATATTTTCAAATTTACCTATGTTGATATATGAGAGATATAGCAATTCTAAACTCTATACAATTTATAGTTAACTTGACATTGTGTATAAAAAGGTTTTAGTTATGAATGTTATACTATAAAAAATAAATGTGTTTTCAATGTTTATTTGCCAGTTTAAAAGATGTGCCAATAATGTTGCAATCACTAATGATTAATTTTTTCTTGATGGTTAAAATAGATTGGTGAGTAAATTTATCTATAATAAGTAAATTTATCATTGATTTTTTCTTGATAAGTAAATCAATATTTCATAAATTTATCTATAATTCTTATTTAATTTTTCTTAATTATATTAAATTATATTTTATTAAATTGTTAAAAATTTAAGTTGCTTATAAATAATTTTATGTGTTTTATAATTAGGATATTTATTAGTATAAAAGGTTTAAAGTTATGAATGTTATAATATAAAAGATAAATTTGTTTTCAATATTTATTTGTTAGTTTGATGTGAGAATAATGTTGCATAGTAATGATTAAATTTTTCTTGATTGGTTAGAATGATATTGTGAAATTATTCTATGTTAATTTAATGTTATAGATACTTTATATAATATAAAGAAAATTATTTCTAATATATTTTTAACATGCATCTTTATATTTTATAAACAAACATCTAAAATAAAATGTGATTGTAAAAAAATACAACTTAATGAGTGAACATACATTTAAAGTTAAAAGTGAAATTATAAAACAAATTGTAAATTTATTTTATTTTTCTTCTATAAATATAATTTTTTTATTTGTCATCTGCCAGTAATGCCCACTTCTCCTTTTAATAAATGTTTTATTTTGCAAGGGTTGATTTAGTGCTTCTGTTGATCTATTTCCTGCAGATATCAACGGTGCCCGCCATCCCGTGATCAGGAATTGAAGGATCGTGAAATCATGGCGGGTGCCACGTGTCCTATCCGGGGGATCAAATTTGAGCTATCGCTGACCAACTACCATTTGATCTGAGTTGTTCCCCGCCATCCTGCGATGGTGCTTGGGTTGATTGCGAAATCACAGGCGGGCACCACGTGTCTCATCCGATGAAGCCTAAAGAGTAAAGGAAACACTAGCTGGCTTTAAATGTATTAAGGGGTGGACTACTAAAGTGTTCTCTAGACGCATATGTTCTAAATTGATGGATATGTTATAATCTCGCTGGAAAAGCTAGTCGAAGGTTAACGACATGGCTGGCGACTGTGTTAAAGGAACGAGATCAACGACGCTTGCTATCCCGCGATCAGGGATTACAGGATCGCGATATCATGGGCGGGTGTCACGTGCCCTTCCTAAAGGATGAAATCTGCATGACCATTGATGAGCTATCTCTTCAAGATTGACGGTACCCGCCATCCCGCGATTAGGAATTTTGGGATCGCGATGTCACGGGTGCCTACCACGTGTCTCATCCAATGAAGCCTAAGGAGTGAAGAAAGTGTTCGCCGGTTTTAAATGTATTACGGGGTGGATTACTAATGCGCTTGTAAGATGCATGTGTTTTATTTCAATGCAGATGTTATGATTTTAAGGGAAAATTTGCTCGACGGTTAAAGGAAAAGGATGGTGACCATTTTTGAAGGAGTAAGATTTATGGTAAAAGGATCGACGGTGCCCGCCATCCTGTGATGGTAAATCAAAGGATTGCAATATTGCGGGCAACCGCCATGTGGCATTCCTTCGCGACATATGACATAGTGGTCCCCTTTATTGTCGTGTTGGCGATTATGTCAGCCTGTTTTGAAGATGGTCGTCGATGATTTGATCAAACTGAAGGATCAACGACTCAAATTTAAATATGTATCAAATTATGCTTGGAGCCCTTTGTGCAGCCCGCGAGTGGGCTTTAATGGCGGATGAGACATCTACTGGCAGGATTTGATCGATATAAAATCAATTTACTCGTTTCATTTGTATCACAAAGCATCCAAGTATTTCGTGAAAACAGTTTTGGAGCCAAAGGTGAAATTGCGAGTAGCTACAGCCAAAAATTGGAGTTTGTGCGAAAAAAGCCGTGAGTTAATTTTCTCTATTTCCTAGTCATTCTACACCTAAATTTGGGAAAGGGGGGGGGTCTGCTATGCTTGTCACTAAGTTTATTAAAATATTTTGTTAGGGCTATTATTTAATCATAAATTGTGAGGAATTGCGGTATTTTTACTCTGTAATTTCCTATCTCTGCTTAGTCATAGCCACTTGAAGTGTAACATTGTAGTGAGGCCCTAGTTTGTCTAAAATGGCGCCAACCAAGCAGCACTCTAGCCACATTGAGTATTTTAAAAGAAACTTGTACAATGATTTCCTAGATCAATTTCCATTATCAACAAATGAGAGAAGGAAAGGTTTGGTGTTGATGCGAGGGAAATTCCTAGGGGAGGGGTTGGTGTGTAATAATTTCAACATTGCTGATGCTAGGGGTTTCACTCCGCAGGGCTTACAAATGTTCAGATTATGGTATGCACAGAGGAATTTGCCTCATCCTTTTTCAAATGGATGGAGGTACGACATGGGAAGGCTGGTTGTTCCAAATGTGTTCCCTGATGTGGACTTACTTAGAGCAGTGGCCATAAGATATGACACTATCACACGGGTAATCAGAGATAATGATGGAGGGGTTCTATTGGAAATTAACAGATATGTTATCCAACAGACTTTTGATTTGAGTGAGCCAAGTGATGACTTAGTTCCTATTAATCTTGAAGAAATGAAGTAGGAGTATACAAAATTGAAATCTCTTTTTAGGGTTAAGCTGCTTCCACCTCATCTGGTTAAGGCAGGGGGTTCACAATTTCACATCAGCCCTAGTGACCAGGAACCCTTTAGATTGAATTGTTTTGGAAAGCGCTTTCACGGCTGCACTTTCTATTCACTATGTCAGATTTTGGGTTTCAGCCCTGGTGCAGTAATGTCAATTGCATACATATTCATGGGGGTGCAAATACAACACCCTAACTTCTCTGTAACATATGGCTTTGCTTCTTTTTTGGTGGAGAGGATAGATGAAGGACTGTCGAAGCTACAGAATGGTGATACTAGTACTCAATTCTTTTGGTATTCCATGTTGATGCATATGTTCTTGTTTAGGAATGCTAATTTCTTTGCTGAGAAGATGAACTGAAGACAATCAGTTAATGGAGAAAGATTACTAGTACAGATATGGGCTACAAATTTGTCTTGTAATAAGGAAAGCACCAGTTATGTGCAATTTGATAATTTTTTTGTTGCAAGATTGAGGGCTAGATTGATGGTAAATGTACCTAGGATCCCTCAAGAAGTGCATGATTTCCTTAGGCTGAAGCAGAGGAAACCAGAATTGAGGGTTTTACATAACTGGGGTGACATTATCCCATATCTAGTCAACATTGTCCTGAGAATATATGGATTTTAGGGAACGCCTCACATACTGCCATACAATGTGCCACCAAGACTAGGGTTTGCAGAAGTTATGTGGCAGATGGGGTGTATTCATGAAGATAACCTAACTGGAAAGGGGAAGGGAACATTATTCCCTGATTATACAGTAGTGTCTAACTTTACATTTTCAAAGGGAGGCTGGACACATTTTGACAAATTCTTTGCTGATTACCATTTGAGATTTAGTCCAAGATGACAGCATGATCCTAAAGGTTTCTTTGCTCTTTTCAGAAAAAGAATAAAAGGTGGAAAATTTGCACATGAGTTCAATTTCCCTGAGGACCTGATCAGGAATGAATTTGATTTAAATAGACAAGAATTGAACAAGGAAAAGTGGATAGCTTATAGTAAGCTACTGGATATTGTGCATGAAATGGATCCGACATATGATCCATTGATGGAATTCACTCCATACCATAAGAGAATTGACTTTTTAATGAAGAATTTCAAGGAGATAATGGACACCTTGACAACCAAAAAGATAAATTTAAGGCTAAGTCTATATATGCAAGGACAAAGTGATATGCCAATTGAAACAAGGCCAGTATGTCAGCCTACAGAAAGGCAGCCCATCTATAGGAGGAAAAGGGATCTTGGCGGTGATGAGGGAAAGAAGTAGGCAGAAAATGGAAGAAAATAATGAAGAAGAGGCCTTCACGGCCGGGGCCCAAAATTCAAAGTACAGGGCTATCAAAATCATTGAATTAAAATCTTCACCCGGGCCTTGAGTCCCCATCACCACCACCTGAGCCAAGCCCTAAGAGGCAAAGCCCGATCACCTACGAGGGATCTCATAGATAGAAATTATTATTTACTGATCAAGACATGCGAGGGTTGGTATGTCTATGCAGCCTCCTAAGTAAGCTGAATTGGTTCTATCGATTTGGATATGAAGGAGTAGAGTGTGCAGGATGCAAGAATGGAGAGAGGCTTGCAAGGGAGTTCTTAGATGACAATGCATTTGTAAAGACTCATGTATTCTTGCAATTGGCATGGAGGATGAAATTTAGGAATATAAAAATAAATACAAAGGAGAGAGAAAGAGAACTAAAGGCTGCCGGGAATGGTCAGGGAGAATGATGAAGAAGTGAAGAAGTTGAACTGATGGAAAAGAGTTCATAAACATCCCGCACTCTGAGAAGAAGGAAGACAAATAGTGAATCAGGCTGGTGTTTTGATTTTTCCTAAATGGGACATCGCAGATGTAGTGGCTTTCAATACCATTATGAAGTCCAAGAATCATTTTCAGGATTCTGAAGAAGAAGTTAAGGCAGCATTACAAAACTCTGCCTTCAGTGAAGAATATGAGACCTTGGCAATTTGGGCATTGGCTCCACAAGGAAGAAAGCTAGACATTGCTGATATTAATCCAAATTTAAAAGGAGGATTAATAATAAAGAGGGCTTCAGAGACTACAACAACCGAAGCCACTAGTTTAGCTGTGAATGTGGCCAAGTTGGCCCAAAATACTACAGAAAGGGAGGAGGCTGAAAGAAAGAGCCTAATGGAGAAGTATAAAAGAATTTTAATTGAGAGAACACTTGGTAAAAATTCCAATAGAGGAATGTTGAGCTGCAAACTGAAGTAGAAAGGTTCAAGTATAGACATACTGGGGAAACATCCAATGCTCCAGGAACCAACACATCACCTCCCACAACAGGGTCAATGCCTCCTGCTTCTCCAAATGTTTCTACACCAAGGTCTCCCATTCAAAATCCTACTCTTACCCCTCCTCTATAACAAGTTGATGAAGAAACATAGTGCTCTGTTGATCCAACAAAGAGGCAGCTCATGGAGAAAATTGATCAATTACAGACATCACTAAGGGTAAAAGAGGAGGGTTTTCTTTCAAAAAAAAAGAAATTGTTACTCTTGTTTTGGAGCATTTAAATGAAAAGGTGGATAATAAACTACCCTCTATACATTCTTTGTATTCTTTGCTATTTGAAGCAATAAATAATATTAATAGGGATCAGGGGATAGTGATTCCAATAATTCAAAATTGGATCCTAGGGTAAATAATCTAGATGTTATGAATAAAGCCTTAAGGTTTGATGTAAATAACAGGCCCCAATCATTGAAGCATACTTATATATTAGTTAAATCATTGCAAGGTTTTCAAACCTTACCAGATGATCTAAGTAGGAAGATTAGGGAATTGGTAAAGAACTTCAATGATTGGGGTAACACACTGTTACCTGATATAACTAATGAGTAGGGGGGAATCAGAACACTCCGACAATGGTAGGATCAAGCAAGTGAAGTCATCAATAATCAAATTAAAATAATTTGAGATGACTCAGATGATTATTTGTTGGTAAATTGTATGGATAAGATTATTGGTACTAGCTCATTTTTGGAATATTTTGAAAGAGATGTTAATCAGGTAGCGGTAAAGTATTTGCCTTATAGTACAAAGGTAAAAGAGGTGATTAATTTTGACTGGCCAACTGACGAAGAATACCAGAGGTGGGTGGCTAAGTATTTGAATGATGATGAGTAAAAAGAGTGGGCTACCAACGGGTGGCAAATCAGATGTTGTGGTTATAGCGTTTCCAGTTTTGTATGGATGACTTTCTTAGCGTGGGTTTCGCGTGGTTTTTTGTTATTGCATCAACCTTCCTCCGCCGACATGATGAATGAGAACATACTCCAAGATGATTGTTGTTGTAACAATTTTTGAACAAGAATATTTTTCAAGGTGGTGGTTGTTGTAACAAATTTTGGAATATCACTAGGTGCTCCAATTGACTGGTGGCAGGTGTACTTTCTGGCCCGGTGCTTGTTTGCTCCTTCATTTTCTATAAGAAGGATTTTAAGGCCAGAAGTATAACTTAGCAAGTTAGATAATTTTTGTCAAGTCTAGGTGAAGTTGCAGAGTGAATTGTAAAGTCCGATGGTTTTAGAGAAATTCAATTTAGTTTTTGAGTCATTATGTAAAAAGTTTTGAGTTCATAGAGATTTAATGTTGTATTAGAGTACTAGCATTTGAGTTGAAATGAAAGATTCAAGCTCATGTCTCTCCATTGTACATGTGTATCTGAACTTTGAATAAAATAACTAAGAGTTGTTTCATTCATCTCACTGTTATGGTGTGTATGATTCTATTTTGAAAAAACTTTTAATTCAAGGAATTAATCAAAATGCTTGAATGGGATTATAAAAAAGGATATGTGTTATTATAAGGATTTGATAAGTAGTCCTAGGTTAGAATGCACACTGATGAAATTGTAATGCAATATTGTCAAGGATCTTATATGTGATGTATTAAATCTATTATAAACCTCTAGATGCTTATGAATTTGGCTCCTGCAATGGATATATGGCACTGATCTAAGTTGTAATTATTCGTGTAGTTCAGTATTTGTTTGTCTTTGTCTAGAGCTTGCTACAAATTGAAAATCATTGACTATCTTATATAATGGATTGTGTTTAGTTATCTCATGCTCTAGATAGTTGATATTGTTTATGAACAACTAATTCTAGTTGATACTATCTTATCGTGTTGAGCTATTAAGTGAGATCATCTGCTATTTTTAGTAGTGTTTATAATAATGGTGCAAAGGTTGTAAACACATTAAGGGATCACCCTCCCAGGTCTTGCAGAGCCCAAAGTGTACGAGGCTTTTAAAGTCCTCGTCAGTTGGTCCAGGTCCTTCGAGTTGCCCTCGATTGGAATTGGCAATTCCATAGGTATATTAGAAGACAAACCTGGTTACATTGTAAAAAGAACCAACATACACGTCAACCACTGAACAACCACCTCTACAACTGAATTTTTAATCTTTTATGATCACATGAAATATAAAACACACTAATTTCAAGGTTGTTAACATCACTATTGAAATGTTTTAATTTTTTGACCTTTCAAACATTAAAAAGTACATTAAATTAATTATGTAATGGCATAAAAATTAAAAACATCATGAATTAATTATGTAACCCATAGTCAAATATAATTCATATCAAGAACAATATCAAATAGATAATATAATGTATAACTTATACATTTCAATGTCATTGATCTTCTTCTTCATCCAACTCTTTGTCTGTATCATCCAATCCAGATTCGACATTGTAAGGATTGGTCATATCATCATCATCATCATCATCGATATCAATTTTGATAATGTCATCATCCACACGAATGTCATCTTCATGAACATTAACTCCTACATCATCATCATCTAGTTCCTCCTCTTCGACATCTTTGTCAGGGACATCATCAACTAACTATTGATCCCGATCATCATCTACATCATCTTCTAGTTCTTTGGTATCTTCTTCTTCCACCCACATTATACTTTTGGCCCTTCCTCTTGGATCATGCCACAGCAACAAATGACCAACCCGGTTTACCTCGGACCTCTAAGTAAAATACCTACTCACATTGGCTTGGAAGAACATAGGGCTCATTTCCAGCTCGCTCGATCAACCTTGTATTAACCATGGTAAATCCATTATCATGTTCAATAACAGTTCTCTCAAGATCATTTTCATTCAATCGTAGCCTGTACCATAGGATGACGAACAAAATTAATACAAGGACTTAAAGTCACACTCAAGTATATCATCCAAAATCCCATAGTATTAATTTTCTGAGACTTCTGGATGTATTTCGCTTCTAGATGAAATATTAGTCACCTAAAAGACTGTAGTTATACTAGAATCACAAGTTTTCTTCATGTCATCCAACATTTTGATTCAAAATTTACAACCATTGCACCACATAGCCTTGTAGTGTTTCACCTACAATATGTCAAACATGTAAAAATTATTGCAATATCGTCAGTTGATAAACATATTTATTCTTGGCCGAATGTATGCAAAGAAAACAATCTCAAGATATATATACATCAATATACTTGAAAATAATTAAATAATATGGTGATTAATATATTTATAAGTACCTGTTTATCTCTTAAACCATATGCTGAATCAATTTCCCTTTGTGTAACATTAGAATCTCCATTCGCGATGAGCTTCTTTAACCAATGAAACCCCACGCCTTCCCATGTTAATGTGTGACCCAGTTATTTGACATCGTTCAATCTATGCCGTTATCAATCAAGATTGTTGGCAAGTACAAATGTAGTGCATCCCACTTGCAACCAACTATATCAAAAAAAATGAAATTCACAAATGACGTATAATTAGTTAAATACCACAATATATGACCTTAATTTATATAATTGATGTATATTGAAGATTAAAAATTAAATAAGTAAAATATACATAAATACCATATATAAAATGTATTCCAATTAATCTCCATGGCGAACATAATTTACCTCACTTTCCTCAATCCTACCTTTCCCCAGCGAATTTACTCCTTCCGAATTTGTTAATGGGTTAAGGATCCCAAAATCACGATCTAAATGCTGTTGCAAACTTAGGAAGATATTCACTAATGTACACCATAGTCTGGTATACCATATATCCCTCCACTATAGAACCCTCAGGATGTGCTCTTTGTCTAACCAAAGCCTTTAAAAAATTTAAGTGCCTCTCAACCATCCACATTGACCTTGTGTGTACAGGCCACACAATTCAATCTCCTCAACTTGGTGTATGAGGTAGTGTTCTTGTACATTGAAAAATGTTGAAGGTAGACACTTTTGCATTTCACACATTAGACAAAGAATTTTTCTCTTCCAATAATTTATATCTTCTTTATGGATTTCTTTAGATGATAGCCATCTACAAGTAATTCAAGGCACAAATATATTAATGATATTTAACAAAAATATATAGTATATTACATAACAAGTAAAAAAAATGGCAATTATAAGATGTATACAGCGAATTGAAAAAATCTTGCTACTTACCTCATGTATTTTCCAAGATCATATATAACTTGCTTGACATTGTTGTCAAAGTTGTCTGGGAGAGATAGAGGTAGAACGTACTGCAACAATTATAAAATGATCTTTTCATTATTTTTCCAAAGTAGTAAACACAATACACTGAAAAGTATATGCATTATACAAGTGTATATAATATACCAGAATAATTACCTTAATGAAGGTATTCCAATCATGTGTTTTCATCCTTGACACAAATTCACCTTTCTTTGTCATTATATTGTTTTATGTTGAGAAAATCCTGTGGGAAATCAAATTTTTTGTATGACTTCTTTTATAGCATTGCTTTGTTGCTATGTTAATAACCAAGGAAGGGCACTTATATTAATTTGGTCTCCATCACTATTTAATTGAATGGCATTTTTCATTGCATGATTGGCTTCCTGAATGTCACTACAAATTTTGTCAATTTTTTCTTTGTCATGCCTTCCATCCAATATTTTCCATAACGTTTCTATTATATTCTTTCTGATATGCATTGTATCAAACAAATACACAATTTGTAGCTGCTCATAGTACGGCAACCTACTAAATTGTCTGGGATAACTTTTTAGTCCTTGTAGAAGCCAGCCATTAATGCCTTGATGACCTTCATGAAGCATATAAGTTAAACAAATTAACAATGAGAATCATTGTCAATTACAACATGAGTAAACACAACACAATATAAAAATATAAATTCAAAACATATCATATATGATAGATAAACAATTTGATCTGATGTATAACCTTGACGATTAATTCTATTATATTCCAACTTCCATAGGTGAGGTGACATTCTTCATAGTTTTGATGTAGTCTCCTCTTTCCCATTGAAAAGATGTTTTTCAGTAGTTCGATACTTATGATTTCTATGGAGGAAGTGCCTATACTCATCAAACACCTGCTTTCCTAAACTTGTTGAACGACGAGATTTCATCTTTGGACCACAAATTGGACATGGAAATTTTCCCTTTCTTTGAAGACCTGCAAGATGATATATAATTGGATTAAATATGTCAATTTGCATAATTATATATAATGAATGGAATTATTTTAAAGTATTCATGATATCTACTTCATCAAATTAAATATTGTTAAAGATGCAGTCGAACATTATAACATACCACAAAAATATGTGTTAGCCACGGGGCATCATGAATTGTCCATCTGAGCATTGCGGAATTAATTGTCTTTGTCTATTGGTTTGGAGGCGTCACACATAGTGGCGCCATTCCACTCTTTAGTAACTCGTCGATAAGAGGCTCGATATATACATTCATATCTTTAGCTTGGTACTTACCTAGTTGAATGAACATAAACATTACATAATTATTATAACCATTTTACTGCAATATATATAAATTAATGTACATGACTATTGAATGAAAAAAATATGTCATTATGCAACAAATAAGACAAATGAGATGCTACTATGTTAAAGAAAATTGATGTAAACAAATACCTGGAACAATCATTGACAACATTATGTGCTCCCTCTTTATTAACATCCATGGAGGAATGTTATTGTTGATAACAAAAAAATGCCACACTGAGTAAATAGATCTCAGCTCTCACAATGGATTGACACTATCCGCTCCCAATGAAAGTTTGAGATTACGAGGTTCTTCTTTAAAGTATGGCCATCCATGTATCCTAAATCTGAGGTGTCTGCGGACATTGAAGAATGTCATCTCCACTTCTATTCCTTGCATGGTAATCCATAAATTGCACTAAGCTTTCGCACCTAAATAATTGCTGCATAAGTGGAATAATGGGAATATAACGAAGAACCTTGTGAGGCACCTTTTTTGTTATTTGATCTGCTCGATATCTACTGATATGACATTCTGGGCATTCTGTTGCAAATTCCTGTTATTTATGATATATAATATGATCATTGGGACATGCATCTATTGCTTGATACTCGATTCTGATATCTTTCATAATGGCACATAAATCTTGGTATGAGCGAGGAATTAAAATGATGGTGGTAACAAAAAGTTGCAATCAATCTACAACAAAATATTTTTCATATAAAGAATATTAATGGTACTTATTTCATCCTTTATTTACTAGTGGAGAACTAACAACAATTAAAATAGATTAAAAAAGATGACATATATGACATACCTTAACATCCGTGAGATTGCTATATTTGATAAACCATTCATAACCTTCAAATTCAACAGCAACAATACATTGAAGAGTTATTAATGAGCCTTCGTAAAGGGGCGCAAGTATGCCTTATCAAAATCACCAATTAAATCATGAACATCATCAAATTCATCTTGATCATCATGATCGGCTCTGCCAATAAGTAATGGCATGGATCAATGTATTCATACCATCATCACTGACTATGTTTTCACGAGCATGATCTTCTTCCATAGAATCATTAACTTCATCTTCGATATTCACAGCTCCTTGTTCGTCTGCTTGCAAAACCACATTCTCTAGGCCATGATAATCCATATCATCTGCCCTAGGGTGGCCCAACTTTATAATAATGATAGACACAAATAAACCATGATCATGATCAAGTGATTATATATATATATATATATATATATAATGTTAAAACAATATAAACATTTTACAAATTCAATCAATATGAAATACATATATTGAACAACTTGCAATAGATGATAATCCATTGCCCCTTCAAGCGTGACCATGCTGCTTACCACAATGTTTCTCCGGTATTTGTGATTAAAGTAGATCTAGATCTTTAAGCCCTTGCAATTATTACGAGGCCAATAACATTAAGCATCACCCTTTCTTTTCAATCTAGCCACAATCTATCAAGTGTCTCTTCATTTTTTGTTGGACTAATATTATCGACATGATTTTTCTTTACCAAGCTTGACTATTTAGATCTTCAAAAAATATCAAATTCACACTCCAATAATTTATATTCATAGATAGGTAACATAATCTAATAATTCTGATATTTTACACCAAAAAAAATTGGCATGCAACCACCCCTGCAAAAGAGAAGATAGTCTGAAGTTAATGACCCAAAAAAACACTTTACAATGCTAATTCCAAAACTTATTAAATTCTGATTTTACTATGATTTCCAATCGTTAAGACTCCTAAAATCAGAATATTGAACTTGATCACAAAATTCCTACAACAATGGAGGTAGCGAGCTAGTAAGAGCAAGTGACCCATTCCTAAGGAGCAACAAGTCGGAGTCATCATTGCTAATGTCAATACGGATTTATCCTTTTAGTTAAAGATACAATGTGTCACTTCTTATGAGACTTATCCTAGGGCCCTCAGTGAGAGAGCCTAATAAAAACTCATGAAGCATTGGTAAGAGCATGATTAGGGTACAAACCCTAGGCCTCATTAGAAACACAAACAATAACTATAGCAGATTAGTGAGGTTGCAATACGAGAAGATTGAGACAATGTAGGTAATAACAAAATCTTGCAATCTAAAGATTGTAGCCAATAAAAAGCACACTATGTAGCTTACTGACATTTGTAAATGCAATCTATGGTAAGAAGAATGACAGTCACTTGAGATGTGACAGTCAAAAACAGGCTAAGTAGTGACAAGATAATAAAGCTCAAACCTTGCATAGTAAAGTGGAGATTTTAACAGTGAGTTTCCTTACCCCCTTGCTGACCTTAAGGGTTTTTCAAATGCTTTTGGTAGTGTTAGACAAGGCAAATGCAATCAGGGAATGACTGTCCAAATGAAGTAATAGTGGTAATCATAGGTTCAATGTTTCTTCTTAGCCATTAATATTGTATAATGGAGGTAGTGGATTGCATGTTTGAGCAGTATTTTGAGACTCACCAAAGATGGGAGAATAGTGAATAATACCTTGTGGAATGTGAAGTAGTGTCAATAAGGTTGAAGGATCTTAAGAACTACAATACCATAAAACAATGAGTCCTCTATAGTAAGTAGGCAGTCTATAGGGAATAGTTTGATTTTATAGAAGGATGCTCATGAAAGGAATCTTCAAGTGATAGTGAGTGAGTTGTTTGAGATTGCACCTGAGGGTGCAATACCCAGTCTTAAAGGAAGTTAGCAAAGCAGTAAATGTGCAAGAAAATTGAATCGTACACAACAAAGAATTCACAATGTTATCTTCCATAATGCCTTGAGTTTGAAGACAAAAATCTCATTGTATCTTCATGATGAAAGTGGTGACCTTAATGGTCAATCATTGGAAACCATGATTTTAAAACATGCTATTGTGCTTATGGAGGCAACATTTTAAGCAAGGTAGTGAGTGGTGGTTTGGAATAATGGCAGGTATGAAGGACTTGCTTTATATATGCATACTATGCAGTCTAGCTTAAGACAACATTCTTAGAAGAGATTGAAGGTGGATTATGGAACTCAAGGGTTACCATGAAAAGGATTAAAGCAAAGACTAGATCTATTTAAAAGCCACGGTCATGAAGATATTAAAGATGTCACATGCAAAACCCTAGTAGCTGGAGTAATGAATACAGTGCCAAAAAGGATAGTGTGTTGGGGTAGATTTAGGAGATCTCCACATTATCTAATTACAGGGAAATACATCATTTATTTATTTTTTTAATTAAAATAAATCATTCTAAACCCTATATAGGATACATTAATACTTCAAAAGCCTCTGAAGGAATTTGTGATTATGCAAATATATGTCAAGTAACATTCATAAGGTTTAGAAAATCTTGATCACTCTCTAGAATAGCCCATTAAATATGGGTTGTGCTTGAATGCACTACATAATTGATATAACACAACCACTCTGCATATCAACTAGAGTTATAGGCTCTTTATTGTAGCAAGAGGTAATCAATCTTTGATCATGCTATAATTACATCCTAATTTGTTAAACTTGAGACAACCTGAATGCACCCAATAATGATTGACACCTACATTATACAACCTGAATTAACTACATTATATGAGTGCCTCTATTTCTATCACAACATAGCCACATTAAACTTGGGTCACACATGAATGCATCATGTATTTGTTATAGCACAACTGTGCCACATGAACAATAGAGTTATGGATCACATAATTACAGTCACAAGAATTTGTTCCTCGGTTGTGATCTTATGGTGATTCCACACAACAAAATCTGGACATGAAATTCTCAAAACCATTAACCTCTAAAAATGAAATCTAATGAGATGTTGCTTTAAAATATGATTTTCAAACCTGGAACTACAAATCTAACTTCACAACTGAATTCTACAAAAAGACAATGACTACCCTCAACCTGGCAATATCTTCTTGAATTTTTTCTGATTTTTCCCAAAAAAATCGTCCTTAGTTCTCCACAAACTGTCTCAAGTAGAGCAAAACACTGTCGCAATAAATCAGGCGTGAACTCACTTTTCTTTATGTCGGCCACAATTTGATTTTTTTTAATTTTTCATGTTTGTCAAAAATTCGACGAAAATAATAGCTGAAATTTTGATGAACCCCAGGTTCATCAAAATTTTGACAAACGTCAGGGATAAACTTTCAAAAAATTGGAAATTACACATCAAATTTTACAAGCACCCGACGAACATCAAATTTTACATATTTCGACAGACAGTTTCGTCATATTTTGCAGTCAAATATATTAGTGTGATCATTGGCTCATGGATATGTGGAGGATGGATTTCAAAAACCAAAAGGAGAGATTGGAGTGGGTACTCTACAAGGTGCATCCAGATATTGATTGGGCCAAGGATGTTAGGGTGGATTGCATCGAGTATCTGAAGCTAATGACGGGGATCAACATGCCTATCATTCAAATTGATCCAGAAAAGGTAAAGCCACATTTCCACAAGAAAATGGAGGATAGAATGTCAGGAAAAATCACCACAAATTTCATGAGTTTTGCTGCCTGATCCTTCACCCAATCTGAGCAATTCAGAGACCACACAACCAAGTACTACGAAGATTGGGAAAAGGTCACTAACAGGTCCAAGCAATGGAGTTACTAGGTGCTGCAATCCGAAATTATGGAAGTCAATAAACTCTAGCCACTGATTTTGAAGTTCATGGAGTATGTTGCCTTGAAGAGGCAAGAAGGGAACCCAATCATAGTTGAAAAACTCCTTTCAGAAGAGCTACAACAAAAGGAAAGCAAGTAAGGACAAAGTGCTATAGTGTTGTCACTAAGGTACAAAATAGGGAAAGGACAAAAATGTATTTTAAAATATAATGTATTTGGGGGTAGGTAGAACCCTAGTTTGTAGTGAATCGTGGCCATACAATGCAAATTAATCTTGGCCATTCATTCTACTTTTTGGACACTATAAATAGGGGGGTCTCCTCTCATTTTCAAGGGAGATTTGAGTTGTCGTAATAACATGCTACAAAAAATTTAATAGAAATACATTGACTTTGGTGGATTTCTGAGTTTCCTTGCATGTTTCATGATTCTTCTCCCATAGTTAGATGATTTAGATAGATTCACTTTTGTTGTTCTTCATGTTCTTAGATTGCTTTGGTAGATTTAGTAAATTTTGTTCAATGGTTATTTAGATTTCTGTTGTGTTGATGACTTTCTTGTCCATACATTTTGTTGTTTACTATTGGTAGATGGTTGTGTAAAGTTAGTCTGGGCTTAAATAGAAAGTTGCTCCCAAACCTTTGTCTTTATTCATGCATGTTTATGGTGAATGAATGGTGGAATATTTATAGTTCTTAGAAGCTAGCACAATTTTTATGATACTGTGAGTTTTTTGGTTAAGTGAAATTTTGTTTAAGTTGTCCATATTAGAACCTCCATGATCACTATTCATAGTTAGTTTCGGATCCAAGAACCTTTCTTCTCCCCTGCTCTTTTTCATTTTCTTTTAATAAGTAACCTATGCTAAGGTTCATTGCACATTGTAAAGCCAAATCTTAAGATAAAATAGGGGTTCATGATTGTTGTCCGAACCTGTAGCAAACTGCACGCTGATTTCCATTTTGGGAACTCCCTTTCAAGATCCATTTTGCATCCAGCTACGTAAGTTTTCCCTGTGATTACTAGAAAAATCACATCAAACATCAACTGAGGTATTCCATGCAAGTCGTGACCTGACACCTGAGAGACCTTGGGGTGATTTTGAACAACTTGTTGTTGGAGATTTCCTTTCAAGAGAGGTAGTGCGCCTATCCACTGCCTGTGTTGAGAAATTGCTAAAACACCCACCAACAGAATTGGCGCTAGGAGGGACCAAGTGAAGCTAGATCGAATTGGATCATTCTCCCCTAAAATATTTCAAAGAGTTTTAAGATCTATGCCTAGGAAAGGGGAATTTCAAGAGTTACAGCCCCTCACAAGGGCTAAACAAACTAAGGGAAGGGACATCGCCTCTTCCTCTTCCTCTATCCCATCCACTTCCCTTCCACTTTCACCTTCCTCCACCTTTCATCCATCCTCCACTCAGATACTCCAAACTTCCTTTAGGCCTCATCCTTCCAACAATCAGGGAGTAACCTCTTCCCCTACCCTCCAAATCCAAGGCGTAGTCCCTACCACCGCTGCCTCAGTGTAGCCCCATGTTACTATTCTCCAACAACAAGTACCACCTCTACCTCCCCTCATGGCTTGGTTGGCACAAAATCCTTCTCTGTTGCACTTCGCTGCTTATCATGATATGCCCAAGAATCCTGAGAGTTTCTACACAAAGTTCAATCCCCGCGATCCACAAAGGATGGCAGAAGAACACATCAAGATATTTGAAACATCGATTAAGGATATGCAGATTGATCATGAGGATGTTGCATGCCACCTCTTTCCATACTCATTGGGAGAGGAATCTTTTTATTGGTATATCAGTTTTCCGAGGGGGTCCATTACCTCATGGGACCTCATGATGAATGCCTTCCTACAGAAGTACAAAAATTTGATCAGCTCTTCAGAGTTGTATCGATAGTTTATGTTTGTTTGAAGGGAAATTAATGAACCAATTAGATCTTTCAATGATCATTTCCATCGTGCATTTATGAGACTTCAGGATCCATACGTGCATAATGATGTTGCAACCCTACCCGTCTACTATGCAACATTAGATAATCTCATGTCAACATTGGTAAAACTGATGCGCCCACTGCTCACCATGCTAGTGAGTGCCTATGCAAAAGTTGTCATCACTAGTGCAGATTTAGGATAGAACATTTCTGGTCCACTACCTTCTTTGGGTCCAATGGCTCATCCAATGTAGGTTCAAGGGCTTAACCAAGTATTCGCTCATCAGACACCTCTTATGACCCAGGTGCCTCAGCTGCCCATTGTCCCACATCCTGGACAACCAATAATCATGCACCTCTCATGTCTTCTTACTTGTAGCCCCAACAATAGCAGACCTACCCTCAAGCTCCCCAACAGTAGCAGGTGTACTCCCAACAGCCTCAAGCTCCACCATACCTGTCGAGACTAGAATTCCCTCATGTACATCAAAATAAGTTGGCGGCCCCACCCGTTTTTTTTCAAAATCAAGTGTCATAGCCAAGCAACACCGAGAAGGACCGACATGAGGAGCTAACTAGGATGATAAAGAAAATTTCCACGGAGATGTCACACTTAAGAAATCAGAATAATTAGTTGTAGGCCTCCCAATGCAGCCTCCAAGTTAATCTTATCTGAGATAACAAAGATGGTAGGGATAACCGTGAAGCGAGTACCTCTTCTGGACAGAATTACGATAGAGGGCATAATTCAAATTAGAACTTTGAGAGGAGACCTGCCTAAAGGAAAAACCAAATGTGGAACACTAGGCCCAACAATAGAGGTGTTCCTACTCCTCTTGATTAGCCTGCTAGTAATGATAAGATGACTAGTGGGGTATACCTTGCCGAAGCGGCCTTGTCTGGATGGTGCCAGATCCACAAGACCAACAGACACTCTGAGTTGGATTGTCTTGAATTCCAAATAGCTGTAGAAATATTTCAAGTGGAGGTCCAGAATGTTGTTGATAGTTCCAGTTGCAGGGACATTGTCCCATTTGAGCCTTACAACTCCTCCTATCTCGTAGTCAACCAAGTGAGCCATTCTCATGGAGTGACTACAACGAGCTCAAGATCGAGGCTGCCCCCACCAAGAATGGAGAAGTGCAAGAGGTAAGTAATGAAGAAACCTTGTCTCAAATTTTTGATTCAGTAGACAATGGTACTGTAGATGAGGAAAAACCATACGTAGATAAGGTTCACATGTTCCACCAGAGAAAAAATTCCTACTTCCTTAGGAATAGGAAAGTGGGTGGACCTTTTACAACTTCTACCTTGCCAAATAATTTTAGTACCCCGCCTAACCCTAATGCCAACAATAACCCTGGGCTTCCCTGTGTTCCCACTCAATACTTCAACAAAGATAGGCCGCAAAATCAGCTGCAAAGTCAGTTGCAAAAATAGCCTCAAGGCCAATCCCAAAACTAGTCAAGCCAAACACAAACCCAGCCTGCTAGCTCTACCATAGGTAGAGCCTTTGAATCTGAAATTGAGCAAATGGGTGAATATGTAGCAGAAGATTTCAAAAGGTAAAAATTATCCTATCTGCCTTCGAGTTACTTAAAGTCCCTACTGTAAGGCATGCATTCTTTAGGGTAATTAATGGAACCCCCTCCTCTAAAGCAACATAGGAAACATCAACCAAAAGGGTCACCTTTGAAGAACCTAGAAAGGAACCCATAATCCAGGACGTCACAGGGAAAAAGATGGGTGTTCCCTCAAATCAATCTACAGGTAAACAACCAAAAAAAGAATCAAATCAAAACAATAGTCAGATCTCCAAGGATCAGCCCTCTCGACAGACCAAGGACAGGGTTGGTGATAAGAACAAAGCTCAAGTAGCTTAGGTGGACACACCTATGGCCCTCTATCAAGGAAGGTTGGAAACACTACCCTTCCTCACCACCATCCAGATATTTAGGAAAAATCTGCACAATTGTTTGATTGACTCTGGAGCATTAACCAACGTTATGCCCCTAGTTGTGTGCAAATCCCTTGGGATTACTCCCACACCTTCAAAGAAAAAGGTGACTCAATTGGAAAAAAATGAGGTAAATATCATGCGAGAAATGAATCGAATCCCCATGCAGATTATCGTAGACCCAAGGGTGCAACAGGTTATTGACATTCAAGTTGCGGATATTCTGGACGCATATGGAATCATTTTGGGATGGGACTTCACCCGTGCATTGAATGGATATGTTGCCACAGATTTTTCTCACATGTGGATGCTATGGAAGGGACTTCCAAATTAGATCCACATCGATCAGGAGCCACACATGAAATTCATGAATACGAAATACAATAACTTGAATGAGGTGTTGTTTGCTGAAACGGAATTGGGAAACTATTGTCCCTTTGCTTATCAATAAGAAGTGGAGATTCAGGAAGAAGGGATGGTTGTTGAGGTTTTATTGGTATAGTGTAGCCCTCTAGTCGATTTAGCCCATACACCTCAGAGCACAAAAATGCTGCTAGAAGTCGATGACGAGGAATCCCCTGAAAACGACACTTTGGGATTGTTGGATGGATTTTGGGATTTTATGGAGAAGTGCATACAAAATAAACTTAGTTTAAGGGAAAGAATGAATTTCCAAGAGCTCTTACTCCCAAATTGGTGCAAGGTACATGATGTTGCTCATTCTGAGTTCGAGTGTTGTTTGTGCCAAATAGCGGTGGAACACGTCAAGAGATTAGCTACTCCTCAGAAGGAAACGTCATCAAAGCAACCTGCCCTCAATCATACCAAACCGACACCTACTCGGGAGGTTGTATATGTCAACCAACAGCTTAAAGGTGATGATCGCCTCACTGGCCCTGGAGTCAAAGAGCCTTCCAAATTCTGGACATTACGCTTCGACGGATCCAAGTCAAAGTAGGGAGTCGACGCCGGATTCGAACTAATCAACCCTACAGGTAAGACTTATTTTGCTACCCATAGAATTCAATTCTATTGTACTAATAATGTATTAGAATATGAGGCTTTAGTCCATGGTCTTCTGATGGCCTTAAGGAAAAATGTTAAAATGCTGCAAGTTTTCAGTGATTCTGAGTTGGTAGTCAAACAAGTAAGAAAATTGTACTCCTGTCACAACAAAAGATTAGCAAACTATAGGAATAGGGTTTGGGATCTCTTAGAAGGACTAGACACATTCAATATATAGTTGATCTCTCATGCTCAGAACCATATAGCTGATGCTTTGGCTCAAGCAGCCAACATGTTACAACCCCTATCCTTGTCAGGCCTCAAGAAATTTACTGTTGAGTTGACTTCGACGCCATCTGTTCTAGATAATGTCACTCACTTTCAAATCTTCAATGATGATAAGCACATCATTGAGTTCTTCATGAGCTTTGATTTCTTTGCCACTCAAATAATAGATAAATCTGATCCAGAAGAAGCTAAAATGGACATAGGAGTCATAAACCTTAAGACCAACATGATTCCCAGAGGTATGGTTCAGCTTGACTGCATTTTTGACCTGGATCAGATTAGAGATAAGGATCAGTAAACCAAGAAGGATGCCATAAGAAACCAGTGTGATGCTCACAACCTAGGAACAACCAAGGACACCAGAAATAACTTTATTGGCAAGGTGTGCATGCCAGAGGAAAAGAAGGGGATCGTCGATGCCTTGCAGAGTCACGATGTGGTGGCATGGAGCTATGAAGATTTAAAGACTTATGATACTTCCATCATCATGCATACCATCCCTCTCAAGATAGAAGTGTGGCCATTCCTCCAACGACAACATCCTATCAATGCCTTGCTGGAGCCCATCATTTATAAGGAGGTGCAGAAACTGTAGATACGTAAAATATACCAATTGACATTGTGCACCTGATCCTGACTACTAACATCATTTCATCCTGAATCATCCTTCGGTCTAACCATTTAATCAAATTCCCCTATCTAATTAAATTCATCAATTTCCTCTCCTTAATTAAATAGATCATCTGATCTAATTATCCCTATTTAATTAAATAATTAATTTTATTTGATTAAATCTCTAAAGTCTATCTATTAAATTAAATAAATTAAAACCTTATTTAGTTTAATCTAACATCATCTCTTTTAATTAAATAAATCAAAATATTTATTTAATTAATCTCTTATCACATTCTTCTTATTATTTGATTTAAATAAATCTTAAAATCTAAGTCAAATAAGTCACATCATCTAATCTCCTATTAAACTAATTAATCCTTGATTAATTTAATCTCATTTCATGTCCCATCCTCTAGCTTTTCCCACTTGCACATGAAAATAGATTTAATTGATTTATTAAATCCCTATTTTCTTCATAAGGCATCTTTTTGGAATATTCCCCAAGTTTGAATTCAAAAAATCCAAGTGGACATGTACATCCAACAAGGAATTTACTCCATCTTACATGTCCTTTGCCTTGAGCCAAGTGGCATTTATTGCATTTTCCATTCCCTCTTGCAATTCATTTCAACAAATTTGAAATTCAAAAATATGCATTTATTGGCACAATCCTCAAAACTTGCACATCCTCCATCCACTCATAGATTGACAAGTGGCATCTTGCCATTGGATGAATGTTAGTCCCACATTGCTCAAATTTGGACATTCATCCATCTTGGCATTCTATAAATAAAGAGCTCATATCCTCATTTGATCATCCACAAATTATGCAAAGTTACCATGCTCAAATATCTATCAAATTACATCCATCAATCTTGAATCTTAGCTAGGTTATGCAAGTTTTTAGCTTGGAGCACTCAATCTTCATCAACAAAGTGGATCATTCATCAATCATCATCAACACTTATCAATCTTGCATCATAGGAATTGGTAAAGGGCCAATTTTCACATCAAATTGGCACCAATTCCCCCATGGGATCATGAGTTTACAAATTTAAATTAGGATTCAATCTATTTTGTTGTTTTTATTCTGTTCTTCATTGTTTATTTTCCTAATTTGAGTTTTGTATATGAATTTCATGGGGAATCCTTGTTCTTTCTTGCAATCTCTAACTTAATGTGTTTGTTCTCATTGTTTTCCAGGTATTAGGATTGGGGTTCACACAATTGGCAGACAAACATAACCCATATTCTCACCTACTCTACAAGGGAGTAGCGTACAAATGGGATAACAAGTGTGAAGAGGCATTCAACACCACTGGTCTTAATGCAACCAATCCCAAGAAAACCATTGATTCTATATGTGTCAGCAACAACATCAACCATTGGAGCTCTCTTAGCTCAACATGATGAAAATGGAATAGAAAGGGCTATCTATTACATCAGTAGAACAATGGTTGGGCATGAGCTAAACTATTTATTCATCGAGAAAGCATGCCTCATATTAGTGTTTGCATCACAGAAATTCAGACATTACATGTTGGCACATAAAATAAAACTCATTGCCAAAATCAACCCTCTCAAGTATCTACTATCAAAGGCAATGCTCACAGGAAGAATGGCCAAATGGGTGATGATATTGTCAGAATATGACATCAAATATGTGGAGCAGAAATCAATCAAAGGCCAAGTCATCGCAGATCAACTTGTAGAAGCACCAATCTATTCGGAGAACCCTCTCATCTTAGAGTTTCCAGATGAATCTATTTTCAATCTCAACGTAGCTGACCACTGGAAACTGTACTTTGATGGATCATACACACAACATCGATCAGGAGCCGGTGTTTTCTTTATCACCCCACAAGGGGATTGCATACCAAGATCCTACAAACTGGCGTTTCCTTGCACCAATAACATGGTAGAATACGAGGCTTTAACCATAGGTCTCAAAATAGCAGTGTAGTGGAACATTATAGCTCTCAAAGTATACAGAGACTCTCAATTGATAATAAATCAAGTGAAAGATGAATATTAGACCAAGGACGACAAGCTCACTCAATATAAGAAATTGGTGGAGACTCTTAAAGAATCCTTCATTGAAATAAAATTTGAGCAGATTCCTAGAACCAATAACAGAGCAGCAGACGCCATGGCAACAATTGGATCCTTGCTCGACATCCCCCACAACGTTCCAAAATATGAATTCCTAATTGAGTAGCTTCTCATGCCTGCATTCGAGGTACTAGAATCAGAATTTGTGGGCGAAATCATTGGTCCCAGTGATCCTTGGTATCACGACATTTACACATACCTTTGAATAGGATTCATACCCGTCGATTTACCCTCAAACCTCAAACGAACCTTTGTAAAAAAGGCATCCAAATTTGTCATCCTAGGAGATACCCTATATCATAGAAGCATAGAAGGAACCCTACTGCGGTGCTTAAACGCTGAGGAGGAATTAACTGCTCTAACTGAAGTACATAACAGTATCTGTGGTTCATACTCGAGTGGAATGACCATAGCCAAGAAACTGCTAAGGATGGGGTATTATTGGCCCACAATGGAATGAGAAGCACATGATTATGCTAGAAGTTGTCTACAATGTCAGCAACATGGGGACCTCATCCATGCTCCAACTCAAGAGCTTCATTCTATCGTCACACCATGGCCCTTTTCGCAGTGGGGACTAGATCTTGTTTGCAAAATCACACCCACTTCATCTAACGGCCACAAACTCATCATAACCGCAACAGAGTACTTTACTAAGTGGGTGGAAGCCATACCCATGACGTATATAACTGGGAAGCAGATATTAAAGTTCATCCTGAACTATCTCATTTTCCGATATGGTGTTCCACAAGCCATTATCTTAGATAATGAAACACCATTTAAGAATCAGGAGGTCCGTGACTTATGTGAAAAATTCAAAATCCAACATCACTTCTCCACCCCATACTATCCCCAAGGAAATGGCCAAGCAAAAGCTACAAACAAGACCATTATGAAAATAATCAAGAAAATAGTCAATGAAACAGGTTGTGACTTGCATTTGCAGCTTAATCCTACCCTTTGGGCCTATCGAACTAGCATCCACACACCCACTGGTGCCACCCCTTTCTCCCTGGTCTATGGATCAGAAGTAGTACTCCCCATCGAGATCGAGATCCCATCACTCAGGATATCACTGCAAAACCTTATCATAGATGAAGAGTACTGAGTGTCAAGATTGAATGAGCTAGAGATACTGGATGTGTGACGAATAGATGTCTTGAATCATTTGCAAGTCTATCAGAATAGACTCAAAAGGAGCTACAATAAGAAAATCAAAGGCAGGACGTTCCAAGTCAGAGAACTGGTATTAAAGGAGAATAAGAAGAATGTCCCAAACCCAAGCAACAAAGGCAAGTTTGAACCCAATTGGTTGGGACCATTTGTTATCACAACAAGTTACAAGTCAGGGGCATATCAATTATCAACACCCGAAGGGGAACCTCTGCAAGAGCCCATGAATAGCTCTCACCTCAAAAAGTTTTATGCCTAAATCTTTCAAGGTATAGAACCAAAAATCCAGAAAAATTAGGAAATGTCCTGAAAAAATGGTTACCTTGGTGAAAACCTGGCAAACAGGTGTCTTGATAACAACAAAAAAATTAAAAAAACAAAAAATCCAAAAAAATTAGAAAAAGGATTGAAAATAGTAAAGAAAAAAATCATCCTCTAGTGAAAACCACTTCGGTGGCACTTTGGGCAAGTACCTTGGTGAAAACCTGGCAAACAAGTGCCTTGTGTAAATAAGCAATGTCCATCCACCAAGATCTTTACGGCTTGTTCTGCATCATCCATCGCATTTGGATTTGCATCCATCACTCATCCACCCGCATCTGCACCATAGCTTGGTCCTGTTTTCGTATCATGATCCTTCCTAGTACTACTCGGCCCATCCTCAAGGTCAGTTTGTCCTGCCTTTATCGAAGTAGTCTATTGCACCACACTGGGGACATGTTCTCATCAGATCAGATTCATGTATGTTCTTAAAAGTCCTCAAAATCAGAAAATCCAAAAACTTCAAAACATATCAAAATCCCAAAATAGGTCAAAAAGTCAGTCAAAAAGTCAAAAACAAAGTCGTCTTGTCGAACTACGTCATCTCTGAGCTTGAACGTAGGCAAGATTGATCTTTGATCATCCCCCGAGACACTTAGGTCAGTCCTATAGGAGTCCATCATAATAAATTGACATCTCATCATGTATATCATCATTTGTAAATTGGTCAACTTGTCAGTCAAACTACGTGGTCTCTGCATATATAACGTAGGCAAGGCTAATCTGTTGATCAGCCCCCAAGGCCCCTAGGATAGGTCTTTAGGTTGGTCTCTTGGTCAAAATCTCAAAAAACTCCAAAACATTTAGAAAATCAAAAAATCAAAACATTTGCAAAATCTCAAAAAATACCAAAAATAGCCTCAAAACATCTCAAAAAGATCAAAAACATCCAAATATTTAAAAAAATCCATCCATCTCATGTCACTTGCACCCGCAATAACATCACTCATAATAAACGATCATCATCCTCAATCTTTGGTAAGATAATCAGAAACAAGTCTAGCAGATGAAAAGTGAAAACTCAAAACGTCAAGTCTCAGGTCTAAGTCAGTACGTAAGCAAGTTGGTCAACTCTTTATGTCGATAACTCATCATCCAATTGGTCATGTATCAATCATCTTTTAGAACGCTTTGGATAAACGAAATGACGTGTCGCCCTCCACTAACATGTCCTAGGATGTATCCTTCCTACAATGGGCATTATCTTTTGGCAATAAGTTTCGGTTCTTATCCTTAGAAAACATTTCCTTTTGGTTAGCGGTATTGAAGAACATCAGCTTGTTTGTGTACTTTGTCTTTATCTTTTGACTTATCTTATTGTGCTCATTCCAAGGAATTCTCGATGATATCCGAATAGAGGATTTAGAGAAATAGGAATGGGGCAACGATCATTATCTTTTGTCTGCTGTGCTTGTTGGACGTTCTTGTAAAATAACCTTTGTGAATACTTGCTTTGTTAGGTGTGTATGGAGGGTGTTTTGAACAACTTGTTGAATATTGCATTGAAAGGTTGTACCTTTCCATGTTTTGGCCTGAGGTGTTTGAAACGTCCAAAGTGCTTCCTAGCAAGGTTTTCGTATGTCAGGTGTGAACAAGGATACTCCTATTTGCTTGTCAAGTCAAATTCCATCACACTAGGTACCACGCCATCCTGGTTTTCTATACCTTGATGCATCGTACCATGAGTGTTATCAAACATAAGAAAATTGGCCCTTTAAAAATCCTAATTCCTTGGAAATCATCATCATCATCATCATTTGCATGCTCATTGTGTGATCAATTTTAAGTGTAAAAATATTCTAACAAATTAAAACACACCAATAAAACATTAGATCAAAGGAAACTAATTTAAAAGAAAAACAAACTCTTAAACTCGTAGCTCCTTTGAAAGCATCCTATTTTCCTCTATCTCCAGTGTTCCGTTGAATCTAGCTTGCTCTCAAATTATACACTAGGCTCAACAAAATGATCTCCTAGAGAACGAGATTTAAAATAAATGCATGGTTATGCTAAGATGCCATTAACAAGACTAAAAATGATAGCTAAAATATGAGATTACTAAATGTAATGATTGCAAAAAGACTGATAAATGCTAGATGATATTAAAATAACTTGTGCACGTGAATGTAAGTATATGCAAGTGTAACCAATGCTTGGATTCACAGAGGTTTTTATAGAGTTTTTGAAAGACTCCGATTGGCTGATGTGATCAACGGTTTAAATCAAGCTTGTCGAGATGAACGGTGAGATATTTTCGAAAGGTGATAGAGAAATGGAATGTTTCCTTCTACACAAATTTTCTCTTTTAGATCTAAGGGAAAGTTGCCATTTGAGAAGTGAGTAGGAGATAAGTCTCATAATTAAATAAATAAATATATTTAATTACATGTGATGATGAATTTAGAAGTTTCCATAATTAAATATTTAATATCTAATTATGTGTGAGAAGATGATAGAAAAGCATTTAATTAAATATATAAAATACTTAATTAAATATGAAGTGAAGAAAGTTTCTAATTAAATATTTTAGAATATTTAATTATGTGAAGAAGGGAAAGTTGCCATTTGAGAAGTGAGTAGGAGATAAGTCTCATAATTAACTAAATAAATTTATTTAATTACATATGATGGTGAATTTAAAAGTTTCCATTATTAAATATTTAATATCTAATTATGTGTGAGAAAATGATAGAAAAGCGTTTAATTAAATATATAAAATACTTAATTAAATATGAAGTGAAGAAAGTTTCTAATTAAATATTTTAGAATATTTAATTATGTGAAGAGTGAGGAAAGTTTCTAATTAAATATTTTAGAATATTTAATTATGTGAAGAGTGAGGAAAGTTTCTAATTAAATATTTTAGAATATTTAATTAACTGAAGAGTGAGGAGTTTCTAATTAAATATTTTAGAATATTTAATTAACAAGAGTGAGGAATGAAAATGGAAGGTAATTAAATATTTAAATATTTAATTATGTGTGGAGATGAGAAAAGGTATTAAATTAAATATTTATAATATTTAATTCAACTATGAGATGAAGAGGGTGTTTGGAGGAATATTCCATTATTTGAATTCAAATATTCAAATTTAGAATAACATGATAATTAATATAAATAAATTATAAAATTTATTTAATTTAATTAAGAGGAATATGGAAGACGGTAATAATTAAATAAAGTTATTTATTTAATTAAGGTAGAAGAATTATAAAAATGAACAATATAAATAAATAATTAAATTTATTTATATGTAGATGACTTTACAAGATTAATTAAATAATTTATATTTAATTAATTAACAAGCTTGATTAACCATGACCATTTTTAGATGTATACATTTTTCCCCTCTTTGAAGTGATGTGTGAAACACATTGCTTCAAAGAAAATATTCTTGCTCTTGAAATTTTCCCTTGATCGGAAAAAAGTGACTGATATGCCCCTGATTTGAACTTGATATGTTTTTGATGATGATATTGATGATGCCCCCTCGAGAGGTAAATCACTAATGATGAGAAAAAAATGTTGAGTTGATGATGAAATACGAATGATGAGAGGGATGCAGTGATTTAGCTCCCGATAATTGATGTATAAAGATGCCTCTATTGAAATGATTCCCTTTTTGATGGAAATGATGAAATGATGATGATCAATTGATAACTTTGCTTCCCAAAAATAGAAAAACAAAGAGTAGGTGGTTGATAACTTTGTTTCTTTTGAATGAAAAACAAAGAGTAGAATGATTGATGTATTGTCTGATAAATTTGCTTTTAGAAAACAAAGAGTAGATGCTTGATATGACTTCTGATAAATTTGTTTTCTGTGATAGAAACCAAATAGTAGATAATGTGATTCAAACATATTTGTATTCGTGATTGAAGTACAAATAAGAAAATGATTTGATCATTGATAAATTTGTTTTCCTGAAAAAGGAAAAAAATAGTAATATGATGATAGAGTAGCTTGATTTGATATTCAGATAGATCGATTTAGCATTGAGTTCATGATATGAGTCACTTAGATAGAGCACTTGATATGGTTCACTTGATATGGGTTACTTGGTATGGTCCACTAATATGGGTCACTTGATATGGTTCATTGATATGGGTCACTGTTATGGGTCACTGATATGGGTCGTTGATATGGGTCACTGATATGGGTCGTTGATATGGGTCACTTGATATGGTTCACCGATATGGGTCACTTGATATGGTTCACCGATATGGGTCACTTGATATGGGTCACTTGATATGGTTCACTGATATGGGTCACTTGATAGATAAATATGGGTTGTGATTGCTTGATGTGAGGCATTGATAGATAGAGAGATTTCGATATGGGTCACTTGATATGGTTCACTGATATGGGTCACTTGATAGATAAATATGGGTTGTGATTGCTTGATGTGAGGCATTGATAGATAGAGAGATTTTGATTGACTTTTTCATAGTCGAGGTGTGTCAGGACCACACAGAGATCTTGGGGTAGGAGGTGCAAGAGGCGGTGGACTTCCACCACAGAGGCCAACTCCATCAGGGGGCTCTAGTAGTTGGAGTTATGAGGCTCATGTGATATTTTTGATGTATCATTATTGATTCATTCACACATATCAATGTATATTATTTTTGGAGCATGTATGTTATTTTGGTCATATCTCATGTATCTCTCTTTGGAATTTTTAGCTTCATTGGACATTAGACATTTGTATTATTTTATATGAGTGATCAGATATGTAGCGGTGATGATTTTTTATGATGTGATGTGCATTTATGAGATGATTATGTGATATGCATTTATTTCTATACGTTATGGATTTTGGTATGCATTTGAATGATTTGATGACTAACATGATATGCAGGATGATTTGATATGATGTGTTTATGATGATGATGAAAAATTATTGATGATGCGTACTAATGATGTCATGTAGGTGGATGACTTATGATGTGATTATGAAAATATGCCATGGGATATTTGATATGTTTTATGAAAAATGTTGTTTGGAAAATGATATGAAAATGTATGTATGGAATGTTTGTTTTTGGATTTTCAAATGCAAGTAAATAATGATAATATGATGGAAAATGAATGTTGTGTTTATGATATGCATCATGAATTTGTAATATGAATTGATATGAAAAATGATAGGATGATTAAAGGTATGATATGAATGTAATGTGACAAATGATAAATGATATGAATAACGATATGAAGTGAAATGATTAATAATAATGAGATGTATGATAAGATGATAAATGATATGTGATGAAATGTAATGATTTGTAATGATGACGAAATGGAATGAAATGATAATGAAATGATAAGTGATAAGTGAAATGAAATGAAATGAAATGAACGATAATGAAATGATAAGTGATATGTGAAATGAAATGAAATGAACGATAATGAAATGATAAGTGATAAGTGAAATTAAATGAAATAAATGATAATGAAATGATAAGTGATAAGTGAAATGAAATAAAGTGATATATGGGATGCAAATGTGCAAAATGAAAATGAAATGAATATGAAAATGATAAGTGATATTTTTAATGATATGAAGATGATAGATAATATGAAAATGAAGGTGATATGAAAATACATAATGGATAAATGAATGATATGAAATGATGGGGAATTCGAATGATATGAAATGATAATGATAATGAAATGATAATATGAAAAATGAAAGTGATATGAGATACACAATAGATAAATGATATGAAATGATAAAGGATCTAAATGATATGAAAATGAATGATAAATGATAAATGATAGGACCTAGATGAAATGATAATGATTAATGAAATGATAATGAAGATGAAAGGTGATGATGAAACAAATGTCTAAATGTCCTCCACAAATAGTCGAAAGAGACATGACAGTCGTTGATGTTTTTGTTAGCCTTTCAAAACTCTGATGCAAATCCAATATGCATATATGTACAATGAGCGAGATGAAATGCAACTAAATGAAACCAACCGTTTGTTGAGCCTTTTGTTAGCTTTCTTGAATCATCAGAGAGCGTTTTAAAATGTTGGAAGTATGTACAAGCATCAGAGGGTAAATTAGCACCAATGATGACTTCAGTACAACTTTCATGATTTTTGATATAGCAAGTAAACACAAGCATCAAGGTATAATTGAACCGAGATGACCTGAGCATTTCTTGCATAAACAGACAAAGACTAACCACCTTCTGATGCAAATTTGGAACTGTCATCAATGATAAACTTTGGAAATCATGTCTCGTGACATATTTGCAATACATGGATAGTTAACCTCAAGATAGCAGACAAAGAAAAAATCATCCTCTTTCCTCACCATTCTAGTTCAGTACATCATCGAGTGTGCTCTAGAGAGATGATATCAAAAATTAAACAACCATTGTTCAAAATATAATACTGCTATTCCAAACATTATTCAGATTTTAGATCATCCAGATATGAGTCATGATATGGTATTTGCTGAAAACTGTTGTGATGTGGATCAATGATTGGATAGTTGTTCATGTGATTTGATTGTTTGTTTGCATGATTGGATTTTGTCATTGTCTAGTTGTTTCTGTAAAACCTGAAAGTTGGTTGCCCCCAGTATGTCAGTGTTTGCCCCCTGTATTAACATAACTTGCTGAAATGAATATGTCCAATAATCAAGCCATGGTAAGACATTATCACTCTAGGAAAATGATGGCAGCATGATGCTGGTAAGGACCTAAGATGATGGAAACATGTGTGAAATGAAGGTTGAGAAGCCAAGTGCAGAGAACATGAACTAATAGATGGAGAGCTACAAATAGCGTTTGTTTTCCAGATTTTCACTATTTGTTTTTATTGCATTTTTCTTGTCAATAGACTGCTTGTTGCTAGGTTTTCACCCTATGATGATTTTTTTGTTTTTTTTTGTATTTTTTGATGTCAATAGACTGCCTGTTGCCAGGTTTTCACCCTATGATGATTTTTTTGATTTTTGATTTTTTTTTTTTGGTTGCTTGCCTGTCTGCCAGGTTTTCACCAGGGTAACCATTTTTTCAGGACATTTTCTGCTATTTTTGTGATTTCTTTAGGACTTTTTCTAATGTTTTTGTATTTTTTCAGGACTTTTTCCATTTTTTGTTTTTTTTTCAGACTTTTTCTGACTGCTTCAGACATAATAATTCTCCAAGTGCATGTTGTTAATGGGTTTGTCAAATAGGTCCCCTTCTAGTGTTGACAACTTGTATGCTCCTAAACCGTATACTGCTATGACCACATACGGACCCAGCCAATTCAGTTCAAACTTTCCTTTCTTCTCTCTGTCTTGTTGATTGCATGGGTTCTCTTTCAGAACAAGATCACCAACCTGAAAGGTACGCAACTTGACTCTATGATTATAGTTGCGAGACATCATTTGTTGATATGATTTCAAATGATCAGCTACTCGTTGTCTCTTTTCATCAAGGAGTTCTAGCTCTTGTAGTTGAGAAACTCTATATTCATCATTTGTTATGAGACCTTTCAGTGATACTCTAAGTGAGGGAATCTCAACTTCTAGAGGAAGTATAGCCTCTGCTCCATAGACAAGAGAAAATGGTGTGGCTCCTTTCGGCGTTCTGATGCTAGTTCTATAGGCCCATAATGTAGGATTGAGTTGAATGTGCCAATCTTTCCCTGCATCATTCATAGTCTTCTTCAAAATTTTCAATATTGTTTTATTTGAGGCCTCTACTTGGCCATTCCCTTGTGGATAGTAAGGTGTTGAATATCTATGTTGAATATGAAATCGCTCACAAAGTTCATCAACATCCTGATTCTTGAATGGTCGTTCATTATCTGTGATGATGGAGGTGGGAATGCCATACTGACAAATGAGATAGTTGAGTATAAAAGATGAGATCTATTTTCCGGTGACTTTAGTGAGAGGTACTGCCTCAATCCACTTGGTAAAATAATCTTTCGCTATGATGATGAACTTGTGTCCATTCGATAACGAAGGATGAATCTTGCCAACTAGATCTAACCCCCATTGAGAGAATGGCCAGGTTGGTGTAAATGGTTGTAGTTCCTATGCTGGTGCATGAATGATATTTCCATGTATCTAACATTTAGAGCATTTCTTCACAAAATTGAATGATTCCCTCTCCATTGTAGGCCAGTAGTAACCCATTCTAATCAATTTCTTGGATAAGGTTAGTCCACTTGAATGAGTACCACAAATGCCACCATGAACTTCTTGTAAAGCCTTGTCATATTCGTCACGTTCAAGACATCAAAGTAAAGTACCATCAAGACCACAGAAATAAAGGGTGTCAATGATAAGAGTGTAGCAAGAAGATTGGCGATAAAATTTCACTTTTGGTTACAGGATAAATCAGGTGGTAAGATGTCATCTTTTAGGTAGGCATAAATCTTTCCATACCAAGGTGAATCAGATCCCACCAAGTGGCAAATGATTTGGATTTCAGGGGTGTCATAAGCAGGTGCAAATGATTGTTCTGCCAAAAATTCATAGCGAGTCTGAGTTTCTGGGAGTTGTAGCAATGATACGATCGTGGCCATGGCGTCAACTGCTTTATTATCAAGTCTTGGAATCTGTATAAATGTTATGTCCACGAAGTACCTTTTGAAGTCATCAACCATTTTCTTGTATGGCAACAGTTTGTCATCTTTGGTCTAATAATCATCATTGATTTGATTAATGACTAACTATGAGTCACCATAAACCTGTAGTTCAGTGATCCTCCATTCCAATGCAATCTTCAGTCCGGTGATTAAGGCTTCATATTCGGCTATGTTGTTAGTGCATGGAAACATTAGCCTATATGACCAAGGAATGGTATTTCCTTGAGGGGTGACAAAGAGTATGCCTGCCCCTGATCCATGTTGAGTGAAAGAACCATCAAAATATAAATACCATGGTTGTTTTGATTCAGCAGTGAAGACATCAGCATCTGGAAATTCAATGTGCATGGGATGCTTTGCATGTAGTGGTGCTTCAGCTAGTTGATCAACAATAACTTGTCCTTTGATTGCCTTGCGATTAACATAATGGATATCAAAATCACTTAAGATCATAACCCATTTTGCTAGTTCTTGTCAATGTAGCCTTGCTTAACAGATACTTGAGTGGATCAATCTTTGCAATAAGATTGATTGTATGAGTTAACATGTAGTGTCGAAACTTTTGTGAAGCAAAGACCACTACTAGGCAAGCCTTCTCAATGAAAGTGTAGTTGAGTTCATGCCCTGTTAATGTGCAGATGATATAATAAATTGCATGTTCCTTTCCTGTAGAGTCTTCTTGTGCTAATAATGCCCCTAAAGATGTCTCTGTTGCCGCAATATATAAGATTAGAGGTTTGTCTGGATTTAGTGGTACTAGAACTGGTGGGTTCATTAGGTACTACTTGATTTGTTGAAAGGCCATCTCACATTTGTCATCCCATCTAAAAGGAACATTCTTATGCAGTAGATGTGTGAAAGGTAAACTCTTATTGGCCAGCTGTGCAATGAATCTGCGGATAGACTGAAGTCATCCCTGTAATGATCTCAACTGACTAATATTCCTTGGTGGAGGCATTTCCATAATCGCCTGTACTTTGGTAGGATCTACTTCAACTCCTTTTCCTGATACTATGTATCCTAAGAGTTTTCCAGATGTGACCCCAAAAACACATTTCTTGGGATTGAGGCAAACTTTGAATTTCTCCAATCTTGCAAATATTTTGGACAATATTTCCATATGTCCTTCTCTAGTGTATGAATTTTCCAATATGTCATCTACATAATCTTCCATGAATGTGTGCATCATGTCATGAAAGATTGTAGTCATGGCTCTTTAGTAAGTAGCCCCAGCATTCTTTAGACCGAAAGGCATGACGTTCCAACAGTAAGTTCCCCATGGACATGTGAAAGTTGTTTTCTCCTGGTCTTCGGGTGCAATATTGATTTGGTTGTAACCAGAAAAACCATCCATTAATGAATACATGGCATGGCCAGCTGTCAGATCAACTATAGTGTCAATTTTTGGAAGTGGGAAGTCATCCTTAGGACATGCTTTATTAAGATCTCTAAAATCTGTGCACACTCTGACACTTTTATCTGGCTTGGATATAGGAACAATGTTGGAGATCCATTCTACGTAGTCGATTGATCTTATGAAGCCCACATCAAGGAGTTTTCTCAGTTCTTCCTTAACCAATAATGCAACATGGGGGTGCATCTTTCTGAGTTTTTGTTTCATAGGCTTAACCCCTAGTTTGATAGACAAGTGATGCATGATAAGATTAGGATCAAGACCTGGCATGTCTGCATAAGACCAAGCAAAGTTGACTTGATTTTCTCTTAGAAAATCTATGAACTCTGGTACTTCTTTCTCTGTCATTGATGCAACTAACTGTAAAATCCTTGGTTTTTCTGAAGTTTCAAGATTGATGACTTTTGGAGGCTCAATCAAGATAGGTGATCGCTCATGGTAGTGCTCTGGGAGAGTGTCAAGATTCCCATCATCTGGTGCCTTAAAAAGGTTTTCACCATCTGATATGCTCTTTATTTTCTCTTTTGTTTGATCTAACACTGCCAGATTCTTGTTTTCACCATTAGATATTTCTTTTTGATTTTTACTTTTGTAGCTAGGAGAATTGACACTCTCCTGATTAAAGACTCTATGCCAAAAATTGCTAGTGGAACAATCATTTGTGTCATCTGCGGAAAGGAAGTTTACAATAGATTCATCACTTGGAAACATAGGTATATCGATAGGTTCAGATGAATCCCAATCAATGAGATCAGGATGGATCAAAGATAGCGGGTCGTCCGATTGTGTGAAATTGGCTATGGTTATGGTCATAATGGAGTTGACCATAGGATCTGGGGTATGAGGCCGATCAATGATGGTACCGTTCTCGTGATAGTCTTTTTCATTTAAATATGACTCAGTATCACTAGAATCATAGTCACCTTGTAGTTTAGATTCTTGTGGTTGGGTCCCTGAACCTTCACCTTCGATTAGAGTTGGGGTATACTTTTGTATCACATCAACCTTTTTATCCCTCCAGAACTCATTATTGTGGATGGTGTCCCATTCATATTCACCAGAGTTTGTGTTAGAGTTATTATCCATGAAATTTTGAATGGCTGTCAAACATGCCTCTCTTGTATCATAACCTTCTTGCAGTGCAAGGACAGTATCATATGACTACTTGGATGTTGTTTTTGTTGAGTTAGTATCATAGCCTAGTCTTGTTTTATCTTTTGCATCTAGTCCTAGAGGGTCAATAGGCTCAACTACTCCTTTTCTCTTTCCGATAGGACCATTACCATCATATCCCATCTTTTGCATGATTGAATACCCCTTACCATATTTATCAGTTGGTAACTTGATATTGAGAACTGTTTCATCTTCGTCTTTATAGAGCCAACTTATAATTTCTCTATCCTCAGGATCTTCCATGGGGAATTTTTCTTTGATAAAATGTCCATTAAACTTTGTATTTGGCCTTGTTGGTGGTTGCATTGATGTTGATGCTACAAATATCTATTGTTGTGTGATAGAAGGTTGCCCATGTGACCGAGGCGATGTAGGTAGATTAGCAAGACAGAGAGAGTACTCCCCTACTTCATTTTCCTTGAACCGTAGTTTCTTGTCAAAGCTTTTGGTTAACTGACTAATTTTTGTATCAACTTTGGGAGAAGTACTAGCAGGAACTTCTCGATTGTTAGGAACCAAAGTGTCTTGACTAGATTTGATGTTGGCACGAGCCTAAGTATTTGAATTATCAGTTGGTATTGTGATCTCCTATCCATCATAGGGAAACTTAAGACATTGATGATACGTGGATGGGACAACTTGCATTTCATGGATCCAAGGATGACCCAATAAGATGTTGTATGCAAGATCATGGTCTAATACCTAACATAAAGTATTCTTGATAATAGGTCCCACTCTGATCGGTAGCATGATTAAACCCTTGGACGCTCTTTCCTCATCATCATAGGCTTTAATAGTAATCTTTCTTCTGGGATCAATGGAGTCCTCAGAAAATCCTAAAGCCTTAACCAACTTCATGGTACATATGTTCAAACCAGCACCTCCATCTATTAGAACCTATCTGACACGAAACTTGTGGACCATGACTTCTAAGTATAATGATGAATTATGGGGATGAGTTATGGAAATGTCATCCTTTTCAAAGAATGAGAGGCATGTGGGTGAGGACAAGTGTCCCACCATGGCTTGAAATTGATCCACATCCAGATCAGTGGATACAGTTGTTTCAATAAGGGCCTTTTCTAGAATTTCGTTGTGTGCTGGGGAAATCTTCAAAAGTTTTAAGATGGAAATCTGAGCAGGAGTTTTTTGAAGTTGATTGACTAAGTCATACTGATGTTGAGGTAGGGGCACAATGGTTTTTGAAGAAGCACCCTTTAAGACAACTTTAGCTTGTGCCCTTGTTGTTGCGTTGACCTCCCCATATTCCATTTTTTCCTTGACTTTTATAACATTGACATGCTCGTCGTCAGTGTAGATATGATTGATTATATGATCATTATTGATATGATTCACACTTTTTCCAGAAGACTCGCCCTTTTGATAATTTGGTAAAGGATTGTGAAATGCTTGGTGGTCTTCGTTCGATTGTTGGTGTCCTTCTACTTTGATGGTGTCATTTTCTATCAAGTCTTGGATCACATTTTTCAAGGCTTGACAATTATTCATGTGATGGCCCTTGCATCGATGATGCTCGCAATAGTATGTGTCATTCCATGATGGAGGCTTCACACTGGGTTCAAAATTTCATTGAGGCAGTAGGGTGATAACGTTCTTTGCCATCAACTCTTTAAGGGAAGATTCTAGAGATTGACCCAGTGGAGTAAAAGTTCTTCTACTAGAGAAAAATGAAGATCGTTGTAGATTTGTGTTTGAGGCATTGCCTAAGGCATTGTTGTTGTTATTGTTTCCACAGTAACCTTGATTGTTAGCAATCCCTTGATTGGGAGTAAATTTTTTATTCACGTTATTCCTCGAAGGAGGAGGATTGTTTCCTTGATTTGTGACCGAGTTGACATTGTTATAGTTATTGTTGCGAGGAGAATTTGAAACACTAAGAACAAATGGCTTAGTCAATACATGATTTGCATCTACAACACCATCATTCACCACATTTTTGTTGCGAGTCCAAAACTTAGATTTATCGTTGTGGTGATTTGAAGAGCTAGGATTGTCCTTATCAAGTTTTATTATCCCTCTTTGGACCAAGGCACTTTCGATAGTGATGGCATTTTCAATCATTTTTTGAAAAGAGGGAGGACAATGAAGATTAAGACGATAGCTCATCTCTTGATCTAAGTTTTTTTATAAAAGTGGTGATTTTTTCCTTTTCAGGAACATGACGTGGGTATCTAGTGAACAATCTTCTCCATCTTTGAAGAAATGTAATGAATGGTTCACCAGGTTTTTGTTTAGCCTTGCAAAGATCAATCATGGTTATTTGATGTTGGATTTTGTAGGAATATTGTGATATGAATTCGCTAATCAACTCCTCAAATTTCTTGACAGGTTGTGTGATTTTTGATAGCCATTCCATAGATTGGCCTCCAAGACTTCTAGGAAACAAACACATCAAGTATCTGTCCTCGTGAAAAAACTCTAAAGTCATATTTCAAAAGTCCCTAATATGATCAATTGGATCCGATTTCCCATTATAGCAATCAAACTTTTGGATTTCACAATGTTTGGGAAATGGGATCATGTTGAGACATCGGTCAAAAGGATAAGGACATATGTCATCAAGAGCGTATGTCTTTTTTGTGGCTCCCCCTTGTAGATCTTTAATTTGTCCTTGTAGTGTTTTAATCTGTTGAGACAAAGCACTAATAGCAGACAAGGGTGTTTCCTCGGGATTACTCTTTATGTTTTCAGTATCAAAGTCATGAGGCAACTTAGCTCCTTTGTCAGCTAGATATAGAAAATATTTTTCTTTTTTGTGCTCTAAAATCTTTTCTAAGGCTTTGTGAAATTTGGGATCTTGCTCGGCCTCTCTAAGACGTTCTTCATCTTGTTCATCATCACTATCTATATGGGTTTTTCTCATGTCTCTATATTTGTGGAATGGATTTTCTTCTCTTTCACCCATGTCATCGTTAAAAAGAGGATTTCGACTCACACTATAAAGGGGACTACTACTCTCACCTTCTTCTTGAATATCCTCTTTCAGTTTATTGTATTGAGATCTTGTAAAAATAGGCATATGATTTTGAAACGTTCTTCTAAACTTAGATCACAAGTTTGAGAAGTACACAAAGGATGATGTCTTGATCTGATAAGATGAAAATCTTATGATATGGTCAAGGATGTTCCTAATTCTTGATTGTGGCTTCCAATGATGAAGGATACCAGAATCCTGTTGGGGAAGTTGAATCAAGAAATTAGAAATCTGTTTGAAAGGTACACTTTTAAGATTTGATCCTTGTTTTTGAAGAATGATGAGTATATCAAATAGCCTAATTAAGCTCACTGAAGGATTTGACTGGGATGTGTTGGATATTCAATAGAAGGTTGTGGTAGATAATCAATCTCAAGAGGCTGATTGTGATTGTGTCGTTGAGATAAAGCTCTTCTCTGAAAATAGGCTCGTGAATATAAAGGCTCTACAGTGTACTCGTTAGTGAATCCCCTAGCAAAATCTTGGTACCAATGGAGAAACTCATGATAATGGAGCAAAACGTTTTGACTTTTATACAAAAAATTTCTTCGTTGCAAAGTTTTCTTGTAAGCTAAATGTTTCTTAGGCTTCTTGATCCTATTGGCGATCGATTTCCTAACAAACATGGTTGATTTCCACTCTCTAAGCATGAGAGAAATATCGAGATGCTACTGGACCAAGGATGTTATAAACTCAAATCTGTCAAAAGTGAAAATTATGGAAAATGACAGATGCACTACTCTGTGTCCTATGCGCTGCAAAAAAAGGCATATGTGCTAAAGAAACAATCAAATGCACTAAGACACTCCCTAGATGCGCTAAAACAATTTTCCAAAACAATTTTTTGAACAATTGAGAACCGTTTTTAGTTGAATTTTTGCATGTTCATTTTGGATGATCTTTTATCTGAGTTAATGTGATGGAAGACACAACAAACATTCTGAAAAAAGTTGTTTTTAAAACCCTAAACTAAACATCAAGTGTATGATCAAAAAAATGTTTTCAACAAGTGTTTTCACAAGTTTAGCACATGAAAGACAATTTAGACAGACTCGCTCTTAGTACTCAAGTAGGTCATCCTAGTAATCAACAACCCACATCTTAGAATTGTGTCAACTCACACAGTCGTGTCACCCTCAAAGAGGTGCCCGTGTTTTTGTCTTTTCTAGGCACGTACTCAGAGTGACAAAAGTGGATACCGGATCCCCTGAGCAAATGGTGCTTAGCAATTATATGGTGAGTGTCTTGGGGACAGATTCTTCCCTCCCCTTGCACTATGATTATTAGGATGTTCAGAAACTGACTTTGGGTGGCTACTACACTAGGTTCGTAGTAAGGGTTTATGTTCAGTGCGGAAATAATAAACTCCCTCAGGAGACCTCCCAACCTTTAGAACAAAGGCTTTGGGGATGGTTATCTTGCACACTACCGGCAAAAGAGGGTTTCCCTAGATTTGCTTTAAATTTTATAGTGGGGCGGAATAGCCTGGCTTTGGCTTGAACCCACTTGATTCGTTCCTCTTGGGTGAGTACTTTTTCCCACAAGAGCAGGCCCTCTAAAGGATGTAATAAAGTAGTAAATTTTCATGAAATTGAAAAGGAAAGTCTAGTATTCTGATCACCCAGTTAAGGGGAGAGCATAGACCTATTGCCATAGACAAAGCAAACAAATGTTCTTTTTAAAGCCCAAATCACAATGATCTAATCTAAGTGAAGATGTTGCTTCACAAAAACAAGTTGTTCAATTTTAACTGCAAGATCATTGTGTGGTGACTATTCTAGATTGCTTCATTTTAAATTCCATGTCTATCCTAGGATTGGTTCATTTTATCCAGATGTGACTATCCTAGGGTTGCTTCTTTTTTTTAACCAGAGAAAGTTCTCTCTGCGGAAGGTTTCAGACTTAGAACTTTGTTTAATTACAACCTGTAAGCACTAAAATATTCTACATATGCACTAAAATAAAAAGTAAATGCGCCAAAACAAATACGAAAAATGCTACAGAAAATTCTATATGCGCTAATCTAGGAAGGAAAAACAAATTTATTTATTTTTATAATGTTTTTAATTAAATGAACTAAATGGATGCACTATTTTGTTTCTTGGATGCACTAAAACAATCCTTGGAAGTGCTGAAAAACCTACAAAAACACCGTTAGAAATCCTACATGCGCTAAAGAAAGCCACGAAAGCGCTAAAACGGGGATTTTCGACAGAAATCTGGATTCCAGAAAAAAAAAACCTGTCAAAAGAACTGCAAGTAAATGTTAAAAATGGGGCATAGGCCCCACGGTGGGCGCAAAAAATGGGTGATCAATTTTAAGTGTAAAAATATTCTAACAAATTAAAAAACACCAATAAAACATTAGATCAAAGGAAACTAATTTAAAAGAAAAACAAACTCTTAAACTCGTAGCTCCTTCGAAAGCGTCCTATTTTCCTCTATCTCCAGTGTTCCACTGAATCTAGCTTGCTCTCAGATTATATGCTAGGCTCAACAAAATGATCTCCTAGAGAACAAGATTTAAAATAAATGCATGGTTATGCTAAGATGCCATTAACAAAACTAAAAATGATAGCTAAAATATGAGATTACTAAATGTAATGATTGCAAAAAAATTGATAAATGCTATATGATATTAAAATAACATGTGCACGTGAATGTAAGTATATGCAAGTGTAACCAATGCTTGGATTCACAGAGGTTTTTATACAGTTTTCGAAAGACTCTGATTGGCTGATGTGATCAACAGTTTAAATCAAGTTTGTCGAGATGAATGGTGAGAGATTTTCGAAAGGTGAGAGAGAAATGGAATGTTTCCTTCTACACAAATTTTCTCTTTCAGATCTAAGGGAAAGTTGCCATTTGAGAAGTGAGTAGGAGATAAGTCTCATAATTAATTAAATAAATTTATTTAATTACATGTGATGGTGAATTTAGAAGTTTCCATAATTAAATATTTAATATCTAATTATGTGTGAGAAGATGATAGAAAAGCATTTAATTAAATATATAAAATACTTAATTAAATATGAAGTGAAGAAAGTTTCTAATTAAATATTTTAGAATATTTAATTATGTTAAGAATGGAAAGTTGTCATTTGAGAAGTGAGTAGGAGATAAGTCTCATAATTAAATAAATAAATTTATTTAATTACATGTGATGGTGAATTTAGAAGTTTCCATAATTAAATATTTAATATCTAATTATGTGTAAGAAGATGATAGAAAAGCGTTTAATTAAATATGAAGTGAAGAAATTTTCTAATTAAATATTTTAGAATATTTAATTATGTGAAGAGTGAGGAAAGTTTCTAATTAAATATTTTAGAATATTTAATTATGTGAAGAGTAAGGAAAGTTTCTAATTAAATATTTTAGAATATTTAATTAACTGAAGAGTGAGGAATGAAAATGGAAGGTAATTAAATATTTAAATATTTAATTATGTATGGAGATGAGAAAAGGTATTAAATTAAATATTTATAATATTTAATTCAACTATGAAATGAAGAGGGTGTTTGGAGGAATATTCCATTATTTGAATTCAAATATTCAAATTTAGAATAACATGATAATTAATATAAATAAATTATAAAATTTAATTAATTTAATTAAGAGGAATATGGAAGACGGTAATAATTAAATAAAGTTATTTATTTAATTAAGGTAGAAGAATTATAAAAGTGAACAATATAAATAAATAATTAAATTTTTATATATGTAGATGATTTTAGAAGATTAATTAAATAATTTATATTTAATTAATTAACAAGCTTGATTAACCATGACCATTTTTAGATGTATACACTCATCATTTGGTATCTCGTTGAAATGACTTCTTCTCTTTCATTCCTTCTTGTTGTTTGCACTAACAAAAGTACTATGACAATTGATCATCACCATCATCATTGATCTTGCATCCACAAATCATTAGCATATTGCATCAACATATCATATAGGAAACACATGCATTACATTTCCATCATCATATAAACATGTTATTATAAGCATTTTTATAGATAAGCACGTCCATCTTTATTACATTGCATAACATTGCATCGCAGCACATAAATCATTGTATAACATTCATTTGCATAAGCATTTCATAATCATTTCCACATTACCACCTATTGCATAATCATACATAATAGTCACATAAACATTATAAGATAATCCATTGCATACATACTTACACACATTACGTTCATCATACCACTTTGCATTAACATATCATTGCATCATATTAAATGCATCACATACATTACATTATCATTTAATATGTTTAGGATAATAATATTTGTTATTCTAAGCATCTTAAAAAAAAACATCTCATTTGCATCATATCACGACCATCGCATTCACATTACATCATCTATTTCATCTCATAAATAGCATCATAAATCATTCATTGCATAAATCATTCCACATAAGCATAAATAGAAAAAAATCATTACATACAAAGCGTACATCCATCCATAATCCATTCATATATAAGCATAATTCACATAGCATTTCACGTATATACCATATCATTTTGCATATTACAATCCATATCATATATCACATCACCATTTGCATCAACATAAATAGATCATCATATAGACAACATCATTGCACGTCACATAAATACATCTGCATATCATAAGTTAACATAATATAGATCTGTTAGTCATAATCATTACATAATGCATACATCATATAACATCATAAACATCATTGCACAACATATAGATAAAATCATCCATGCATAAATAAATGGTACACATCACATCATATCAAAATCATCATCATCTCATATATATCATCAATAATATAACTGTCATAGTACAAGAATAATCAGATCACTGTACATGTATGTCAATCAGTACAAAAAGGCCCATAGGGCACATAAAATATCATCTCGATCAAAGTCTACCCATGTATGCTACCATCGCCCTTGTCACCGTGACCCTCTGCTAGTCTGTGGCTGGTCCATTGCGAGTACTCTGTGACCCGTCCTGCTCTGGGTACAGCCTCGTGATAATGCATCCGATAGTACTCGGCCTCTCGGACGACATCCCTGTAAGGTCTAACGAACACTGTACCCTGAGAAGAGGAGGCTACCATACTCTCTAACTACTGTCTCCGGCCCAGCTCTGTGGCCGCCTGTAACTCTGCAGCCTGTCTTTGTTGAATGGCCTGATCCTTCTCAGCCCTCGTCTGCTCTCTCTCAACTCGAGCCTGATCCCTCTCCCCTGTCAAGGTCTGCACCCGGGCCTGCAGCTGTACAATCAAAGTATCTCGGGCATCCACCTGCCCTACCGGCTGCACTCCTGGCTGTACTCATGGAGGTTGTACCTGAGGTTGATCCTCGCCCTCAGCTCGTGGTGGTGGACCTGCTGAAACCTACTGCTAGTCTTGCATCTGTACGTTTGCCTGATCTGGCTACACTGGGGGCCCAACTGGCTGGTCCTATCATACATCACCCCTCCATCCTCATCCTCCCCCTCTGCCTCTCACTCTTCACTGATCAGGGACTACTCCTAGAATAGTCAATCATAGGGGAGGCTAGAACCAATCCATGTATGCATGTGTCGTGCCTAGATCCATAGGCCCCTAATCATAGGCCCATGGCCTCCGAGGTAGGAATATACCACCCCCATGAAACCTGTGTCATGGTGTGGGCAAAAATGACCACATAGTCATCATCAGGACAATCCTAGGGCTTACCAAACTGACATTGCACGTGCCCGAGCAAGTACCTCTCAATCATCGTGTGCTCCCACCCCTGCATGTACTGGTCCTGGCGGGCATAGAACAACTGCTCTGCATCGCCGGCCCATCCGGGTTGACCAAGGTACAGTCACCATGTGAACACCTGCATCTCGTCGAGGACCCTCCTTCAATAGGGGATCTCGTGCTCACCTATGTGTGTAAAGAACACACCATCTCTGTAGCACCACATGAGGGAATCATCCGGCACCATCAGAATTGGAACAACCCGTGGACGTAGAACTGCAATATGCTCCCAAGCCCAGACATGGAGAAGTGTAACACCTACTCTGAGCACTCTGTCATCCATGTAAACATACTCATGCAGATCCCTATACAGAGAGGCAAGAAGAACAGGCCCCAATGCAAAAAGAACTGGCCTATTGCGAACCATGTGCTCCCAACAGTGTCCCCAACCAGGACTTAAATATTAGCCTCGTCTGTCTAGGGCAACAAGACCCAGAATAATTGCTGCAACAACTAGGTGGAAGGGAGGTGCCAGGGTCCTGTGTCACTCCAGCTCGATCTGCCCCTCGCATATAACGAAATCCTCTATGGCGAGGACCCTGTGGTAGGCATTACGCCCCTCCTCCATATCAAAAATGACCCATCGACCATGAATTGGCAATCACAAAATGCGCAAAACTTCCTCCAAGGTGATGGTGGCCTCGCCGGTGGGAAGGTGAAACGAAGAGGTCTCGTTGTGCCATCTCTCGGCCAGTGCTGATAGCATCCCTAGGTGAGTGCGAATCGGCACTATGTAAGCAATATACCACAACCCCATATCTCGAAGTCGATCCTAATCTCTATCACTGAGATCCCACAAGTAACCAAACAAGTCTCGCAACTTATGCTCTTGACAGTAGAGCTCCCTCCCCGCATCCTGCATCAAGGAAGGTCACCATGTTAAAAATTTTGAAAAATTCTTCATCTAGCGTCCAAGAAATCACTCCAGTGTTAGAATTCGTGAAGGCGTCACAGTTTGATTCTTTTCAAACTCTGACGCTAGGGCACAAAAAGCTGAAAGAGCACCGTTGCAGTGCACTTTCCCTCCCAGTGGCGCACTTTGAGAAAATAAAAGACTGTCGCGTTGCACTTTGCAAATCACCCTGTTGGCCACGAGCTCAGCGTCAAAGTTTTCAAACTCCAAACTCCGCTGTCGTGATGCAATATCACACCGAGCGGCGCAATTTTATTTCTGAGCGGCGCTATATAGCACCGCTGTAGAATGACCGACTTTGAAAGCATTAATTAAGCACGAAAAATGAGAAACAAAGTTTAAGGGTCACTTACTAGTGCCCCAATGTCGGGTAGCTGCTGGTATGTCTGAACTCGATCAAAAATGTGTAGGGGAAGCTATCATTGCGCCATATCATCAGGAGGTCAAAGCTCAAATCTCAAGGTTGCTAATGGAAGTGTGTGAAAATGACTTGAAAATGACCCCTCGGACCCCTTTTAAGCTTGAAAATTAGGGTTTTTTCACCCTGATTGGTTGTTCTGCTAGGGTTTTGGACCCTTGAAGCCGTTTTTGTCTAGTTGAGGCCTGTTTTACATCATTTTATTGCGTTTAGACATGTTTTTAGCCTCCTGGAGCCTTTTCGGACCCGTCGGGCACATTGTCCTCTTTTTTCGCGAGATCACCCAAAAATTAAAATTTTCGTCCAATCTCTCGAGGGGGAAATATAATGGCATGTTTTCTCTCACCAGGCAGTAGTGGGGCAATATTTTAAATAACAATTTTTTTTGGATTTGATTAAGATCATTTATTCTTTGAACCAACGCAATAAGTGCATTGCTTCAAAGAGGGGCAAAATGTAGACACGTAAAATATACCGATTGACATTGTGCACCTAATCCTGAGTACTAACATCGTTTTATCTTGAATCATCCTTCAGTCTAACCATTTAATCAAATTCCCCTATCTAATTAAATTCATCAATTTCCTCCCCTTAATTAAATAAATCATTTTATCTAATTAAGTCACTCTCTTTTCTTAATTAAATCAACCATCTAATCTAATTATCTCTGTTTAATTAAATAATTAATTTTATTTGATTAAATCTCTAAAGTCTATCTATTAAATTAAATAAATTAAAACCTTATTTAGTTTAATCTAACATCATCTTTTTTAATTAAATAAATCAAAATCTTTATTTAATTAATCTCTTATCACATTCTTCTTATTATTTGATTTAAATAAATCCTAAAATCTAAGTCAAATAAGTCACATCATCTAATCTCCTATTAAATTAATTAATCCTTGATTAATTTAATCTCATTTCATGTCCCATCCTCTAACTTTTACCACTTGCACATGAAAATTTAATTGATTTATTAAATCCCTATTTTCTTCACAAGGCATGTTTTTGGAATATTCCCCAAGTTTGAATTCAAAAAATCCAAGTGGACATGTACATCCAACAAGGAATTTACTCCATCTTACATGTCCTTTGCCTTGAGCCAAGTGGCATTTATTGCATTTTCCATTCCCTCTTGCAATTCATTTCAACAAATTTGAAATTCAAAAATATGCATTTATTGGCACAATCCTCAAAACTTGCATATCCTCCATCCACTCATAGATTGACAAGTGGCATCTTTCCATTGGATGAATGTTAGTCCCACATTGGTCAAATTTGGACATTCATCCATCTTGGCATTCTATAAAGAAAGAGCTCATATCCTCATTTGATCATCCACAAATTATGTAAAGTTACCATGCTCAAATATCTATCAAATTTCATCCATCAATCTTGAATCTTAGCTAGGTTATTGAGTTTTTTAGCTTGGAGCATTCAATCTTCATCAACAAAGTGGATCATTCATCAATCATCATCAACACATATCAATCTTGCATCATAGGAATTGGGAAAGGGCCAATTTTCACATCAAATTGGCACCAATTCCCCCATGGGATCATGAGTTTACAAATTTAAATTAGGATTCAATCTATTTTGTTGTTTTTATTCTGTTCTTCATTGTTTATTTTCCTAATTTGAGTTTTGTATATGAATTTCATGGGGAATCCTTGTTCTTGCTTGTAATCTCTAACTTAATGTGTTTGTTCTCATTGTTTTGTAGGTATTAGGATTGGGGTTCACGCAGAAACTACTTTCAGCCAGAATCATCTTTCCAGTGAGACATTCCAAGTGGGTGGAAAACTTCGTCCTAGTCAGAAAGAAGAATGGGTAAATCTGATTGTGCATGGATTTTCGCAATTTGAATAGAGCTTCAGAGAAAGACAATTATCCAGTGCCTTCATTGGATGAGGTGCTACAGATCGTCAATGGCTCGCAATTGATGTCTTTCCTCGATGGGTACTCTGAATACAACCAAGTTATGGTGCAGTATGAAGATCACCACAAGACAACGTTCACCACTAAGTGGGGGACCTTTGCTTATAGAAGAATGTCATTTGCGTTCATCAATGTTGGTGCCACCTTTCAACATGCTATGGACATTTCCTTCAAATACTTGATTGGGAAGTGCATAATCATCTACATGGATGATTTAGTTGTGTTCTCTAAGAAGTAGAGTGATCATGTTTCTAATTTATGCAAGGTGTTTCAAAGGTGTCGAGAGTTTGGAGTTTCCCTTAACCCAAAGAAATGCATTTTTAGGGTCACTGAAGGGAGATTGCTTGGACATATCATTTCAGAGCAGGGAATTTCCATAGACCCTGAACACATCCAATCTCTGCTAAAGATTCCACCGCCAGGTAGCAAGAAAGAACTCAAATATTTCTTCAGAAAGATCAACTTCGTGAGAAAATTCATCACAAGTTTTGCTGAGATTGTCAAGCCACTCAACGTGATGCTGAAACAAGATGCTAAGATTGATTAGAATCCTGAAGCGAAGAAGGCCTTTGAGGAGATTAAGAGAGAAATTGCTAAGGCACCGGTGTTAATCAACCCAGACTATCTAAAGCCATTCTACATCTATTCATTTGATTTAGATCATTCATGCACTAGCATCCTAACACAAAAGGACAATGAAGGAAATGAGTACCCAATCGCCTTTATGAGTGCTCCCTTGAAAGATGTTGAGCTATGGTATCATAATGTAGAAAAGCAAGCATACACCCTTGTTAGAGGAGTGAAGAAATTTTGGCATTACATCTTATGCAATAAGGTGTTTGCGATTGTTCCTGACCCAGCAATGAAGACATTGCTCATGCAAAATGAGTTGGGAGAGCAAAGAGAAAAGTGGGTCACCTTGCTATAGGAGTACGACATGGAGATCAACCCATGAAGTTAGTACGAGGGCAGGCACTTACTCAAACAATCGTTGAAACAGTCGCAGAAGCAAGACCTAAACTTACAGTACAACAATACCAACTTGAGGATGTTTCCCTGGGGGAGTGGTACGATGACATAGTTTATTATCTGCTCAATCATAAGTGTCCACCCCGCTTACAAGGATTCAAAAAACATGCTCTCAGGTTGAAGAGCAATAGCTACATGCTGCAAGGATCCATACTTTACAAAGGAATCATGAAGGTGTCTATCTGAGATGCCTCGACAAAGAAGAAGCAGATCGAGTCTTGAAGGATTTTCACAACAAATTCGGCACTAGCCATGGATCCAACCCTTCAAATGCTCATTAGATCCTACAAGTAGGTTACTATTGGCCGAAAATCTTCAAGGATACTCATAGTCATGTTCGCTCATGCCACACATGCCAAACAGTTGCTACCAAGGAAAACAATGTTGTTGTCCCACTGCAACCAATTTTGGAGGCGAGGCCATTTGCGCAATGGGGTCTCGACTTCATTGGTTCGGTAAGCCCACCATCATCTGTAGGACACAGGTACATTCTAACTGCTTCTGATTACTGCACCAAGTGAAAAAAAGCCATTGCATGTAGGCAATGCACAATTGAGGTAGTTACAAATTTTTTGGAAAGTTTTATTCTAAATTGCTTTGGTTGTCCTTATGCATTGTTGTGTGATAATGAACCTGCATTTGCTTCATTAAAATTTTCTAGTTGGGCTTTTGATTATGGAATTTCCCTCAAATTCTCATCCAACTACTACCCTCAAGGTAATGACCTTGCTGAATCCATGAACAAGAATCTGATCACCATGATTAAGAAACTGTTCGATAAGAATCCCAAGGGCTGGCATGCCCAGCTCCATTTCACCCTTTAGGCAGATCGCATAAGCCAAAAGGTTGCCCTTGGTGATTCCCCGTTCCACCTTGTCTATGGTTTAGAACCCATATTTCCCATTCATCTGAAAATCCCTACCCTCCAATTTATCAATGACTTTTATGAAGGAGGGGATCGTAGAGAAGCTCGCCTAGTTGAGCTACTGCATTTAGAAGTACATGACTACACAATAGATAACTTCACCAAACATAAAGGCGTAGTCAAAAGATGGTTCGACCGTTGAGCCAAAATCAAGTCCTTTTGAATCACTGATCTAGTCTTATGTTGGGACAAGGCCCATGAAAAGAAAGGGGGACATAACAAATTCGACAAGCTTTGGCTTGGCCCCTTTCAGATAGCTGAAATCCTGGGAGACAGTGCTTTCTGCCTAAAGACCTTAACTGGTGAATATGTCTTGTTTCCTGTCAATGGGTAGCACCTAAAGCATTACTTACAAGCCTAAGCTCTTTCGAGCTCTTCTTTTGTAAATATTTGTATATAGGTTATAAGAATAGGTTGCTTTTGGTTTGCTTGTGTTTTGTTGTTTTGCATTGCTTTTGTTTTGTGCGTTTTCAGCCATCTTGTTTTGATGAGAGTGTCTCTTTGTCTCTATTGCAGTGGCCATGCTCATTCAACAAACAATTCACTTTGCTGCTCACTCTTGGTGTTCTTCGGCTAAATATTCACTCTCAACCATTGGTCTCTGATTGCTGCTATGGAATGACTTCCTCATTAGAACTATGTACTAGAACTCGACCCTTGGTTGAATCCTTTTATGTTCATCTCAAATTTTGCACAAAAGGCATATTAAGTATTTCCAAAGTGATGTATAGTGGCTGTTATGACAACTTCGTAAGTGAAAAATCTTAAGTCTTCTCCAGTGACCACTGTGGTTCCAAAACCCATAATAGGCTTTAGTGCTTACATGGTTGAGCAAAAGAATAAAAGGTGAAACAAAATATCAAAAGAAAGAAAAGAAAAGAGAAAATTATGAGATCAAGAAACCGTATGGGCATGTGGATAACTCTACCGGGGCTATGGACACCCGACTGGCAGTAGAGAAATATTTGTGGGGTCACATCGACAACTTCGCTAGGGCTATGGATGCATGACTGGCAGCAGGGCAATGTCTAGGTTACTTTTGGTGTTGGATGATTCATGTAGCTTTCCCGGTTCGATTAGCTGCCACTTCTCATAGTTTTCATGGGAAAGGAATGAATTCACTCAACACACACTTATGATATGTTTTGTAGGTTGACTCAACTAAGGACCTTGTTCTCCTAGTTCACTTTTGGATGTCGGCCCCTGGTCTGCGAAACCAAAAAATTTGGGTTCTGAATGAATACTTATCCTTAGAATGCTCGAGAGCGTTCCCCAACAGAGTCATCATTTTTTGTGCCCTCAGCACACATGCCCCATTCAGAATGGGGACCCTCTCTTTCCTTTTCCTTGCCAGGTCATTTTTTTCATCGCCTCATTTTGCATGCCCCTTGTTTGGTGTCCCAAATGGTTGGTGAGTCTCAAAGTATCATTTCAAGTCGACCATGTTTCATCCCCTCAAATTTTCTAAGTCCTAGGTCCTCGTGGAGTTCCCTTAACAATTTTCCTTTGCAAGGCGTCCTCAGGGCCCTCTGGGTCCATCATGTTAGGTTTCCCTTGGCAGATTTCCTTGGTGCATTCATTGTGTAAAATGTCTAAAAGGCTTCGTCCTTCCATGGTTCGGGTCCCTCCACCTTCATCACCATTCTCATGTTTTGAAGGTTCAACCAACCATTCATCTCATCAGGCCTGGTTTGTGGGATATCCCTTCCCAGGTTTCCGCTATGCACTTGCCCTTTTCAAATGGTCATCCTCCGCCGGAGTTCCGTTCATCAGACCCTAGGATCCTCTTTGCCGGTGGTTTTCGGCCAAACATTTCAAATGACTATCTGCTAATGGCTTTCCAGCCACCGGACTCTGACCCACACGTGGCCAATTTTGAATTTCAAATTCACCAACTTTTGGGCTGACCATACGCACATTCATTAATGGCATTAAATGTCATAAAATTCTATAAATAGGCCTGTTTGACCTATCATTTTCACATGTCAGGTTAGCCAGAGCGATCAGAGCAATCAAAGAACATTCTTCGTACGCCGCCCTTGAGCCCATTGCCTCCCTTCATCGGTTCTTCACATCTATCGGTGGTTTCATCATCCTCATTCACTAGGTTCTAGCGGTAAGTTGGTCGTCTTCCCTCCTGTTGCATTTTTCTATGATTTTACGCATGAATAATGGATAAAAAGGGTGAAAAATGAATGCATTAGATAGAAAAAGGGAGGCGCTTAAAACCCATGTCACAAAATCTTAAGAAAACCCTTGAAAGTCACCCTCAAATGCTCACAGAACCTTACCTTCCTGGTGTCATTCTTCAGCCAAGGAATTAATCACCATCGGTACGGTCGATTGCGAATGCCATCACTTACATTCAAATGAAAAAAACTATCAAAAGGTAAACCCACCTTATGGGCCTGCCCCGATAGAACTCCGTCTCTGGGGTGCTACTTACATGTCACCATTTCTCGCGGCATTCTGAGCCCTCCTATCCGGCTTCTAGACCCCATTCATCTATCCACCACCTTGCCGCTGAAATTCAATTGCCACATCCTAACGTACTCCGGGCCCCGGTCCACGGGCTTCCGTTCATGGACTGTCATGGCAGCATCACCATTTCTCATGACTTTCAAGAGGATACTATTTGGCCTCCAGGCCCCGATTGTCTTTCAGCCATGAAAATAAAATGATAAACTTAAGTGACCCAACCTTAGCTGGGTCCCCTCTCCTAGACTTCTGCCATCGGGACTCTGTCCAGTCTCGACCGTTGTAAAAGGGAAACCTGTCTTCATCTTCCCGACCTCCGGGGCCTGATACCCCAACTCCCAATGGAGCTCACAACAAAGAAAATGTATAGGCCAGACCCTCTATCAGGCCTGCACCATCGGACTTCTTCCAACGGACTTCCACTCACTACCCACTATTTTTAAATGGTAATCCTCAAGCGGCTTCCCACCTTCTCCGACCCGAAACACTTAAATGATCAAGAGTTGCGCCAACTGCCTTTCAAAATCATGGGTCTTAGCTGGTGAAACTCCACCCCTGGAATGCCGCCTCACCATGGTTGTTCCAAACATTAAACTCCAGACGGCCTTCCCTCCTCTTGACTCTGATCGCCTAGAAGATGACCCAAGTCCCTCCTCATCTGAAAACGAGTTTTGACCCATGTATTGAAATTGGATGCTTTTCTCCATTGACTTTTCAAATTTCCTACATCTGAAGATGGAAGAAACCATACAGGTTGCCCTACCCTTTTCACCCTTCAAAACAACATTTTGGCTAGGGAAGTCCAACCCCTGGGGCCTGGACCATTCAAACTCCCTCCCGAGAACTGCTAAACGACAACTTGGATTACATGATAGATTTTTGAATGATGAATTATCCACTCTAACTTTGTTTGTAGGGATTTGGCTAACCTTTTGTGTTTTCATGCTTGGTTATGCTCACCTTTCCTCTATTTACAGAATATATGGAATCGAGTACGGTACCCTCGGGGGCAGCTACAGAGAAAGACAAAAGGAAGAAAACAGGCAAAGCTCCTCGTGGAAAAGAAGACAAAGACCAGATCAAATACCAGTTCCAAGGGGAACCATTGCAATCTAAAATCACCACTGATTGGAAGGAAGTCTCTGACACCAATATAGGACATGTGGACATTGATGAATTCACACAAAGAGTCAGAATCAACCCTAAGACAGAGAATGTCAGATTGATCAGAGGTAGTGAAATAGCTAAAGTTGCAGGCTTCCCTCTCGTCTTGTCGCCCTTGAGCTAGTAATGGCATGCAGGGAGGCATACCAACTGGAAACAAGAACAATAGTAGACAAGGACAAGAACGTGTTAGTTGACATGTCGACCAAGGCAATAACTAAGACCTTTCATATCCCTACCTTTGGGGAGATAGAATTTCCAACCATAGAAGAGTGCAAGGAAATGTGGGACAAGGACCCAATTAAATGTAAGAAGCTAATAAATAATCATTAGCTGAAGGAGAAGAGAGGCAGTGTTGTAAAGTCCCTAAGGAGCTCTTCTGCAGTGATTTCTATGAAGACAACCATGATCTGGTAACCCTGTTAAGTAGAGTAATGGGCCTTCCTACTATGGCCTACTTTCAAGAATGGATGGTCTACTTTGTTGAACAGATTCTTCGTGGAAAGGAGGATACAACGGAGACCACAATTTATTGGGGAGGGATAATAAGTGATTACTTTCATGAGAAATTTATGAACATCAAGAAGACCTCCAAGTTCTGCATGACATCCTACCTAGTCTATTCATTAGCCGAATGGAGGCAGTATAGTGGCTTGTTCAGAGCTCTGAATGAAGAACAAGGCAGGGAGCTTAAGGTCTATTATAGGTACCCTCAGTTGCAATACAGGAACTACAAGAGGGACTATTGTAGGGTTAATGATGCTTTCATAGGTCATATCATCAGATCGATCAGGGGTGACTTTGAGAGGCGAGTCTCCCACAGTGCCAACGCCTTCCTAAAACCATATGTCTTTCTGTTCATTCAATATCCAAAATTCACATACATCCACACTCAAGGCTTCTCAAAAAGGCTGAACAAGTTGCCCAGGTCTCCCAATGACCGGATAATATTGTTTGAGCTTTCTTGGTAGCTGCGATATGTGCACATCCTCTTAAGTAGCAAACATCTGGCAGGGATTTATTATCCCCTTTCTTTCGGCCAAGGGACGTACGAGCTCCATACCTCCCAGTCTACCCAAAACTTAGATAAGGAATTGGCCGAGTATCATTTCAGACTCCACACGGCCTGGCCACGGATGGATCCCTATGGCCACATTAGGAAGGAACTCAAACATGAATATGCCCATCTTCATAGCATTGAAGATTTTTGGGCCAACTGTAAGGATGATTTTGAGGTGCGGATGAGGCATTATATGCGGATGACTGCATACTTTGTAAAAAGGGTGAACCTATTCCCAGTGCTCGATCAAGTGGAAGAAGATGAGAGCACAATCGTGGATCCCCGATATAATGCAGTTGCTAATCTGCCGCTACCACTAATAGATTGGGACGAGCAAGAGGTCGATGACCTCGACATTATAACCAAGCCCGTCGAGGCTTGTACAAAAGAATGGATTAATGGGAAAGTTTCTCGATTGAAACAGCAAGGGACTACCATGACCTATGAAGGGCTTGAAAGTGAGCCAAGTGGAATAAATGGTGGGGTAACTACTACATCAACATGAGAAACTTTGAAGTCCCCTCCACTCACATGGTCAAGGAAAAGAAATGAGATTAATGAGAAACATTCCAATCCCAAAGTGTATACTATAAAGGCCTCGAAGGGTGAGCCTTCCAAGAGACATAAGAAATCGTGCAATGTAACTGAAATGCTTGTTATACAAGAGGATCCACTCCATGAGGGAGAGGATATGGAGGCTGACCAACCCAAGTCCCCATCAGCTGCTTCCACTACTATTGCTCTTTCACTAACTTCTCAAGGCATGGTGGCTACCTCCCCACCTACAGTGGACATCTCGGTTTTCCTTGCCTCTTCTTCGCCAAATGGACCCATCATGGTGGTTGATTCTTCTTCAACCACCACCTCTCCACTTACTTCTGCTTCCATGTCACCAACCACATCCTTTCCACTGGTGACAACAACACTACCGATGTTGATACTCTCACTTCTAGAAGCATTCTCACGGCATATGCAGAGTGTCCCTTTCAAAATTTATGAAGTGTTGATGAATCTGACCATCCAGACTACCCTGGCACAGGTTCTTGCTAGTGTTCCTATCTCAAAGCCTTCAAATGAACCACCAGAGATGAAAGCCATGATGAAAATATTTGAGGAATTGCAATGACAAGAGATGGAAGCCACAAAGACATTGGAGGAAGAAGCTAATGACTACCATGAACATCTAGGACATCATCATCTACAAATTGATAAGGTAGTCCGTGAACTTGAGGAAACAAAATCCTCTGAGGAGGATGAAGAAGGAGATGCCAACACTAAATATATCATAGAAAAATTCAATGCGGACCTAGAGGAGGAGTTGGCCCAACAACTGAAGGATGTTGGAGAAGAAGTGGAAAGACCACCTCTTGAAGAAGAAAAGGAGTCTGATGATAAAATGGGATATAGCACTGAACTCCCAACCGGTGAACAAGAAGAAGGCCCCAAGAATAGTGGAGAGGTACCTCTCTCACATGAGTAAGAATGAGAAAATAAATAACATGAGGATGTGTCACCTACATGTGAGGAAAAGAAAGATAAAGAGAGGATAATCCTGAAGAAGAGGCTGAAACCCACAAGAATCCTAAAATAGATCATCCTGAGGAACATGGGCATGATGAAGAAAAGGAAGAAAAGGATGTTGAAGGGGAAGATAGCCCCAAGGGATACCTGTCCACTCAGTCCCCCATCAAATGAACGGTGTTCATCCGGGAGTCCGATGAAGAAGAAGAAGACACAAGAACAAAGAAAGAAGCTCACAAGGATAAATAGATTGAAATCAAGAGGGAGGAAGGAGAGGGTGATCGTGAATCCCCCAAGGAGAAGTCTCAGATGCCCGAGTGGCTGGAAAAACAATTGGAAAAGAAGGCTTTAGATCCCAAGGATCCAAGGACAAGATTAGAGGCCATCTTGGCCTAGGCATAGATTACAACTAAAAAGGAGAAGAATCCCAAAATTAGATCAAGGGTGACAATAGATGCCTCTAGATCCAAAACAGTGCAAGTAGTTATTCTAGTGGTGGGAGATGAAGGAATAAGCTACAACGTCTCCACCATCGACCTGGGAACTGCTTCAAGAGAGCAGAAGGTAGACCATGTTCAGGAATCTGTTGCCACCATGGTGCACTTGATACATTAAGATAAGGTTTCCAAGTATGAGCTCAATGCGCAGCTGGTTGACTTGATGGCCTATATCCAACAATGGTCATCAGCAAAGGAATAGCCTACAAAATCTTTGGCCCCACCTCAGTTGTTGTCTAAGGAACAAGTAGATAAGCTCAAGAAAAGGAAGAACTTGGCTAAGACCACGAAAGACTGGTTCTGTTAGGTTTTATATATTGGAAACATGGGAATTAGTCATTCTATTAGGACAACGAACAAGTTCTTGGAAGTCCAAAATTCCCTCGAAGGCATGAGGAAGTACTATATTGACTTCCCAAGAATGTATGAGTCTACTTACCCCAAAATTGAGGCCATCCTCAAATTTCCAAAGAAGACTTGGGAAAAGGAGCTCGCATTCAAGGAGGATGATCATTGGCTCGTGGATATGTGGAGGATGGATTTTGAAAACCGAAAGGAGAGATTGGAGCGGGTACTCTACAAGGTGGATCTAGATATTGATTGGGCCAAGGATGTTAGGGTGGATTGCATCTAGTATCTAAAGCTAATGATGGGGTTCGACATGCCTGTCATTCAAGTTAATCCAGAAAAGGTAAAGCCACATTTCCACAAGAAAATGGAGGATGGAATTTCAGGAAAAATCACCACATATTTCATGAGTTTTTCTACCTAAGCCTTCACCCAGTCTGAGCAATTCAGAGACCACACAACCAAGTATGACGAAGATTGGTAAAAGCTCACCGACAGCTCCAAGCAATGGAGTTACCAGGTGCTTCAATCCGAAATTATGGAAGTCAATAAATTCCAGCCGCTGATTTTGAAGTTCATGGAGTATGCTTCCTTGAAGAGGCAAGAAGGGAACCCATTCATAGATGAAAAAATCCTTGCGGAAGAGCTACAACAAAAGGAAAGCAACTAAGGACAAAGTGCTACACTGTTTTCACTAGGGGACAAAATAGGGAAAGGACAAAAATGTATTTTAAAATGTAATATATTTGGGGGTAGGAAGAACCCTAGTTTGTAGTGAATCATGGCCACACAATGAAAATTAATCTTGGCCATTCATTTTTATTTTTGGACACTATAAATAGGGGGGTCTCCTCTCATTTTCAAGGGAGAGTTGAGTTGTTGTAATGACTTGCTACATAAATTTTAATAGAAATACATTTACTTTGGTGGATTTTTGAGTTTCCTTGCATGTTTCATGATTCTTATCCCATAGTTAGATGATTTAGATAGATTCACTTTTTTTGTTCTTCATGTTCTTAGATTGCTTTGGTAGATTTAGTAAATGTTGTTCAATGGTTATGTAGATTTCTATTGTGTTGATGACTTTCTTGTCCATACTTTTTGTTGTTTACTGCTGGTAGATGGCTGTGTAAAGTTAGTTTGGACTTAAATAGAAAGTTGCTCCCAAACTTTTGTCTTTATTCATGCATGTTTATGGTGAATGAATGGTGGAACATTTTCAGTCCTTAGAAGCTAGCACAAGTTTCATGATACTGTGAGTTTTCTGGTTAAGTGAAATTTTGTTTAAGGAAGTTGTACATAGTAGAACCTCCATGATCACTGTTCATAGTTAGTTTCAGATCCAGCAACCTCTCTTCTCCCTTGCTCTTTTTCCTTTTCTTTTAATAAGTAACCTATGCTAAGGTTCATTGCACATTGTAAATCCAAATCTTAAGATAAAATAGGAGTTCATGATTTTTGTCTGAACCTGCAGCAAACTGCACATTGATTTCCATTTTGGGAACTCCATTTCAAGATTCATTTCACATCCAGCTACGTAAGTCTTCCCTATGATTACTAGAAAAATCACATCAAACATCAACTAAGGAATTCCACGCAAGTCATGACCTGACACCCAAGAGACCTTGGGGTGATTTTCAACAACTTTTTTTTGGAGATTTCCTTTCAAGAGAGGTAGTGCGCCTATGCACTGCCTGTGTTGAGAAAGTGCTAAAACACCCACCAACAATACTGATGAAGATGATATTTTGATAACACCTGAACATATGGAGGAGGGGATGCCTTCTCCCCCAAGGGAAGTCTAATCAAACTCTGGAGGAAACAACCTAAGGTTAGGAAAGGTACAACTAAGTGGCTTGAGTAATATTGATGACATAAGATAGGAGGCTTGTAGAGAATTCATGGAGGATGACTCGTTTATTGAAACAACAACATTTGGAGATTTTGTATGGAGAAAAAAATCTTTAGAGTATGAAGAGAGGGTTTCAAATGAGAGAAACCTACATCCTGAATTACCTGAAAGAATTATCCAAGCTAATGTAATGAAGCTAATGAGGAAACAATCTCAAATTATCGCAGCTAAGGAAGGAAGGGCTCTTGTGCAAGAGAGTGGTAGTTTACTACTTCCTGAATGGGATATAGCCGATGTAGTTTTGCTTGATACTATAAAATACAAATTGGCACTTCAAGGGTCAGCTTTCAGTCAAGAGTGGGATGCTTTGGCTATATGGTCAGTGTCTCTTGGTTCTAGGAAGCCCAAAGTTGCAGAATCGACTGACTTCAATGGACAATTGATTATAAAAAGAGTGTTTGATACTCCAGCATTAGAAGTAGCTGACATGACCATAAATTTTGCTAAGCTCACAAAAGAAACAATTGAGAACCTTACTAAAGATAGAGACATGCATAGAAGTAAGTATAATGAGCTAATTGATGAGTATAATAAGAGTTGGCAAAGGGTTGTTGAACTTGAAATAGAGCTAGCATTATGAAAACAACAAAGGGAAATACTAAGGTCTCAAGGACTAGCTAGCTCGAGTCATGATACTCCCACTTCTCCTATGACTCATCTTCAATCTCTTTCTCCTCCACCTGAGCAATCATTGTCAATTGTTCCTTACAATATGGGTCAAGAGCCGCTTGCAGTAGAGGATCCAAGCACATCAGTTGTAGCTCCATCTAATGAGCCTATGAGGGAGCAACTACTTCTGCAGATTGAGGTATACAAGAAATTGCTTGAACAAGTGCAGGACACAATGTATAAGAACAATTCCAAGATTGTTCATACTATTTTGAAGTATCTGAATAAAAATATTCAAGGTAAATTAAATAGTGTTCATGCAAACTAGTCATTGATGTTGCGAGTGATAAATTTATCTCAAAGGGATAAGGAATTGGCTACTCCAATCCTAGATAAATGGATTCCTAGGGATAAGAAATTGAGATTCATGGAAATTGGGGCTAGGTGGTAGGAGGATAGATATCCAAAAGTGGTTCTGACTTATAAATTTGTTAGTGAGGATAAGGAACAAAAGTTTCAAGGGTATGTTACCCCATTAGAATAGAGAATAAGAGAATTGAAGGCCAAGTTTGATGAAGCAGATTTGATATTATTGTCTGATATTCAACATACCTATGATGAGGTAAAATTCCTGCAAATGTGGAAGAACCAGGTGGACACTACAATTGTTTCTCAAGCAACTCTTATTTGTGAGAAGGTGGACATTGATATACTCAAAGATTATTTGGAGAAATTTTCTTTCATCATTAGCTTTCTAGACAACTTCGATAAGGAATCCAATTCAGTAATGACAAAGTACTCTCCATACAGGAAGAAGATGGATGAAATCATTGATTTCAATTGGCCATCTGATGCAGAATATGAGCAATGGAAGAGAATATTTATTGATGAATTGGATTTATGAATACAGGGATGGAGAATACATATACTTGGTCAAGTATAGTACAGGTATGGCCTCAGAAATTACAATGTATAAAGATATGTTTCTCCAGATTCAAGGTATAACAAATAGGTGTTGACTAGTGATGACTTGGATTGATGTTGATGCTGACTTGGATGTTTGTTCACCTTTGCCACCTTTACACATTTTTTTCATTTTTCTCAATGGAATGAATATGCTACAACAATTAGAAGGTTATTCTTTTCCAACAAAGTTCCTTTTGGAAGGCAGTTCTATTTTCTTCAGTGAATGAATAATCGTTGTCTTATGTATGTTCCCTCCAATTGAAAATGTAAATATAACTGCAAAGGGAATGTGTGTTGTAGCGGTCTAATTAAAATGTGACATGTGTACTTTTTGGTATGAGGCTTGTTTTTCTCCCTTGTTCTCATGAAAGGGAATTCAAAGCCATTAGTACGGGTCTCTTGTTGAATTTTAGATCTGAATTATGCAAATTGTGAACACAGAGAGAAAATATTTGAAGTTTGTATCTTAAGTTTTGAGTCTAGCAAGTGAATTTTGTCAATTGTATGGTTTTTGAACATATCTGAACAATAATGCAAATCTCTCGACTTTATCATCTCTCCAACTATACATTGTATCTGAATTATTAATGAAAATATGATCAAGGATCATTTCATTAATCTTAATTGTTGTACTTTGATGTATGTTTTAATTTAAGCTTTGATTCAATTGATCAGTTAAAATTCTTTGATTAAATCATGAATTCATATACTTGTGTAGTGTATTTGATAAGTAGTGGTATAATCTGAGTATTAATATGTGAATTGCAAGGAAATATCATGTAGATCATGGATGTTTAGGATTAAATTCACCTTACAGTTCAATCTGCTTTGTTTTGACTCCTAGCCCAGAGATATGGCATTGATCTTAAGTATTGTATGCATTTCCCATGGTTCTGGTTATCCAATTTGAGAAAAACATTCATAAATACTTTTTTATTTGATCTACCTTTTGTTGTGGTTGGTGTTGTATGGTATTCCCGGCTTTCGGTGTTTAATTCTTTTGAGGAATTGTCAATTTCTTGAAGGATTTAATCTATTTAGTCTCTGATGGGAATATATATGCTTTGTTATATAATGTGTGAGATAATTGTTTACAAGAATTGCAAGTTATACATTGTGGGATCACCCTCCCGAGTCTTGCAGAGCTCGAAGTGCAAGAGAAGAAGCATTATCACTTCATCTCGTTCGTTGGCCAATTATCTCTCAAGTAATCAAGAGTTGAGCTTGGCAAGCTTATAGGTACTTGGTGAGATCTAATTTTTTCTTTGAAAACAACCAACAGATTGGTGACTCTATTAGGGATGTAAGTTGGTAAATATTTGTTCTCCAGAGTTCCTTATCAAAGATCACTATAATATATGGTGATGTTTATCTATAGAGTTGTTATATTTGAAGTTTTTCCTAACCATTGCTTGAGTCTTTACCAAGTGTCCCATCATAGTTTATGTTAAGTTTCTCACCATTTTGTGTATTAGAAGGATTTTCTCAAAGTTCATTTTAAAAAAAATTGCATTTGTCAAATCTTGTCTGAGTTTCCAAGGATCTTGTGAAATTTGCATAAATTGTAACACAATTGCTACAAATTTGTCCCAAGAAATTTGGGTGGCGAATCTCAAATCTATGCACCAGTGTGTGTTGGTATTTGAATATATCAAAGAAGTAAAGAATAAGAATAGAAAGAAATTGAAAAGGTTGAAAAAGGTGAAGAATATTCAAGCATAAATGTGAGGAACTCATGGCCACATGAAGAAGCATATAGATCAGAAATTGGAAGGAGAACTGCCCAAGAACACTCATGGAAAATAGGTAAAAGCAAAGGACGTAGAAACAAGTAAGTCTACTCCCCATCCAACCCTTGAATGTGAGATTCATTTTAGTTTTGGTTTTGAATGTAAAAGAAACTTGTTATATTTCAGTGATAGCACTTCTCCTGAGAGAGGAGAAGTTACAATGAAGTATGTTGTGAATGAGCAACCCTCATATCAAGGCTTAAGAGCCATGGAAAGGAGGGAGAGAGATAGAATACAACGAGATAATGCAAATGCTAGGCGTGCTAGAGCTAAAGGATATCTTACCCCAACCTCTAACACATATACTCCCCTTCCTCCACATCTGTTAACTGGATTTGATGAATATTCCCATAACAATGTTCATGGCCATGATGAAGTTATAGTAGCACCTGATGTTGATACCACTTTACTAGAGGAGGAAGAATTTTTTAATGATATGCAATGGCTTAGAGAAAGATCCTTATGATGTGATGAAAATAGAAAGAAAAGGGATGAAGAGAAAGAAAAGATAATAATGGAAGCCATGATTGAGAGAGATATGTTATGAAGAAAAGTTGAGAAAATAGAGGAGCTGGACAAGTTAGCAACTAAACCTGCCCAGACAATTGGTCTTATTATTGAAGAGGTTGTAACGAGGGATCTTGTAGTTCCCTTTGCTAATAATTCTTGTGTAAATTCATGGACCAACACTACTATGAAGGCCTCCATCCCAATTAACCCTCCTTTTAGTAATATAAATCATGCTCCCCAGAATGTTGATAAAGGAAAGAAGCCCATGGGGGGAGTAAAGATAAATGAGAGAGGTTCTTTTAATAAGGACACATCACAAAATGAGTCTATCTCATTAGCTGATAAGCTAATAAAAGAAAATGAGGAGTTACAAAAGAAAGTGCAAGAGATGGAACTGCTAGCTATGAACACTAAAATGAAGCAAAAATTAGGTTTCCTAGAGTCTACCATAAAGGTTGTTCCTGAAACTCAAACTACTCAATCCCATACACCATCTTCAAGTCCCCATGTGAATGAAAACCCTTCGTCTCATGCTAATCCTTCCAATTCATATTTACAGCCAGAGAATAAGGCTAGGAGAACCCAACAACATGATCAGTATGATTCTCGACCAAGGAGGCCCGAAAACAATTATGAAAGGAGAAGGAATCATGACAATAAAAATGAGGAAGAGGGACCTTTTGGAAGAAGATTATTGTATACTAATAGATATAGGAAACTATGTTTTGAGAACATCCCAAGATACCCAAATCCTGTCCCAGATAATGCAAGAAAACATGTACCTAAATTTACTGGTAATAATACTCTCAGTGGTGAAGATCATTTGAAAGCCTTTCAAAGTTTTGTGGAAGATTTTGAGTTGTGGGATGATGATGTTGCTATAAAATATTTTATGCAATCCTTAATTGAAGATGTTAGGGATTGGTACAAGAGTTTTCCTAATGCAAGCATTGATTCCAAGGATGCTTTCTATATAATTTTTAGAGAACAGTATGGAGATGAAACCGATCCTAGGTTTAGGTTAAATAATTTCAATAATATCACAAAGGGACATAATAAAATGGGAACTGAATTCAATGCAAGGTTCCAAAAGGTTGTGTATAAAGTCCCTGGTTATTTGAGGCCCAATGAAAATTCATGTCTAGTGGTATGCTTCAATGCGTATGATTAAAAAATGTGTTACCTGCTCAGAGATAAGAATCCACAGAACCTAAGAGAAGCCTATAAAATGGTATTCTATATAGAAAAAAATAGAAGAGCATCAAATAAAGTGGGAAGGAGAGATGATCCTAAACCCTTGAAGAATCCAAGAGCTCAAAATGAAAAGGTTGGTAAAGTTGCAACCCCTAATGAGAAGTTGGATCAAGTTCTTAGTTTGTTGCAAAAGGCAGAAAAGAATGACAAGCCACAATTCTAAAGAAATGAAAGGCTACCAATATTGCAAGACTACCCTTACCATACTAACTAGCACAATGGGAAGCCAATTAACAATAATCAAAAAAATATTCAAAGCACACCTGATCCTTTTTCAAAAGCATTCCACAAATGTCATTGAATATTTTCCATGGTGTGGAGTATGTAAAATGCCTCACTCTTCACTGCAGTGTGTTTTTGCAAGATCAATAGAAGAATCACCAAATGATCAAGGAGGTTATGATTCTCTTCATGATCATGATGAAATTGTGAACGTTCTTATGACCAAGTCAGATTTTTCTTGTGATGAATACTCCTCAAATGATGAGCCTAATATAAGTGATGTGGATGTGCAAAGGAAAGAGGTGAGTTCTTACCATCAACAAGTATTTTTCAGATGAAGAAAGAGAGAATGACTGGATTGTTTACACTCTTGAGTCAGATAATATTTCTTTGATAGGACCTTCAAACAAATAAATTCAAAATTTCACAATTGCATTGGTTGCTCAAGCAGGAAGAAATATTCATTTGAGGAATAGGATTGTAAATGGTAATTAGGGTAACCCTAGTAGCATGTTTATCAAGGAGAAAAATGCAGAAAATAGAGGTACTAAGATAGAAAATAAGAAAGAGGAGACAAAACTTAAAGAAGGTAAGGAGATGAGAATTTGGGCTAAGAAGGGTAGTAAGGCTAATATTAATGGTAAATTTGTTCTTTAGGCTGTGAAGGCCAAGGATCTGAAGCCAAGTGCTGAAAAGGTTGAAAGACAAGATGACAAGGTAACTTTTAAGGAACTGATACTCCCTGAGTTACCAAACTATTCTCTTGTAGATATGTTCCAAGTATTGTCTCAGGTTAAAGTCATAGTCCCACTATTAGAAATGATGAGAATTGATGAGCATAAGAATAATACTGTTGCTCTCATCAACAGTGTTGCTATCGTTGGTAAGGATAAAGTGGTGATTGATCAACCTAAAGCAAGCAAAAGTCAAGAGAAGAATGCTGAGGTGGAAGCAGTGATTAATGAAAATCCTAAAATATATTTGGGAACTATAGTTACTACAAACCCAATTCAATTCAATCCATTTTTTCTAAGCTTGATTATTGATGGGAAGTTTCTTAGGAATTGCATGATAGATTCAGGGGCCTCAAACAACGTTATGCCAGTAAAAATCATGGAAGAAATGGGTTTGAAGGTTGATAGCACTTATGAGAAGTGTTATTTTATGGACTCGAGAGAGGTGCCTGTTATAGGAGTACTTAATAGAGTTTCATATAAATTGGAAGCCTTCCCTGAGAAGGATTTGTTTATGAGTATCACAGTGGTGGAAATTCCACCAACTTATGGGATGTTATTGTCAAGACAATGGAGTGCATCCATGGGTGGAAGTATACAATGTGATTTCTCATTTGTCACTTTCTCAATTGACCAAAAGGATGTTAAGATTGCTAGAGAACCAAGAGTTTTCCACATGATTGAATATGTAGAGGAGCCAGAAGAACCAGTGATAATCAATTTTGTAGATACTGGTTTAGACACTTTTTGGGTTGAAGAATTGAAACAATAAGAAGAATTCCAACCTGCACCAATTGATAGGGAGGTCCTAGATGCACCACAAAAAAATGCTTTTTGGACCATGTACTTTGATGGAGCTTGTTCCAAGGAGGTCTCTAGTATAGGAGTTGTTCTCATTTCCCCACAAGGTAAAACATTTAAGTACTCGTTAAAATTTTCTTGTACAAATAATGTGGTCAAATATGAGGCTTTGTTGCTTGGTCTAAAGTTAGCTTCAAAGCATGGTATTAAGATGTTAAAAGTGTCGAGAGATTCTAAATCATTTGTTTCCTAGGTTAGATCCAAATTTGTTTCCAAAAATAAAAGGCTTAAGCAATATAGGAATGTAGTTTGGGATCCTTTTGAGTCCTTTGATGCTTTCAACATAGACTGGATAGAAAGGGGAATGAATGTTAGGGCAGATTTATTAGCTAATATTCCTATCAAATTATATGATGTCACCTTTGATAGCATTTCAAAAATAGAAGTACAAAATCGACCTATAGTGCCTAAAAAAATTTGCAACTGGAAATTTTTTTGACGATGACAATAATATTTTGAAAATTTTGCACTGTATTGATCAATATGAAAGCCAAGAAATTGATTTTGACTTATTAGTGGTGGAGGTTGATGGAAAAGAAACATTATTTGGGAATGAGGTGATCCAATTGAAAACCAACAAGATTCCCAAAGGACTGGTTACATTGGAGAGGGTCTTTGATGGCCTTGATAAATCAAATGTTAAGAAAGCATCTTCCCATAGGGAAGATTTGGAAGAAATAAATCTTGGAACGGATAATTCTCCCAAAAAGGTATACATAGGGAAGAAGATGAAACCTCATGTCAGAACCATGTTGATTGCCTTATTGATAAAGTATAGACATGTGTTTGCATGGTCATATGATGACCTAAAGGCCTATAGGGAGGACCTATTTCAGCATGAGATACCTTTGAAGCTTGATGTAAAAACTTTTAGGAAAAAATAGAGGCCAATAAATCCCACATTGCAGCCAAAAATGCAAGAAGAAATCACAAAGTTAAGAGATGTTGGGATTATTAAGCCTATAAGGTATTCTTCATGGGTTTCAAACTTGGTTCCAGTCAAGAAAAAGAATGGGGACCTGAGGCTTTGTGTAGATTTCAGGAATCTAAATGTAGCATCCTTGAAAGACAATTACCCTTTGTCCAACATGGAGGCTATGTTGCAAAAGGTCACAGGGTGTGAACTACTTTCAATGATGGATGGGTTCTCAGGATATAATTAGGTCATGGTGAGAGAATCCGAGCAGTACAAGACAACATTCACTACACCATGGGGAACCTATGTGTACGTGGGAATTCCATTTGGCCTGATCAATGATGGTGCAACATTTCAAAGAGCCATGGATGTGGCCTTTGCATATTTTATTGACCTCTTCCTAGCTATATATCAGGATGACTTGAATGCTCACAGAAAGAAGGAAGATCATTGTTCTCACTTGGAGAAAATATTTATCAAAGCCTTGGAGTATGGGATTTCTTTGAACCCTAAGAAATGTGCTTTTGGGGTTAAGGAAGGAAATTTATTAGGGAATATTGTCTCAAAGGATGGGGTTAGGATTGACCCTGAACATTTGATAGCAATAGACAAGATCCCATCACCTAGAAATGTGAAGGGAATCCAATCCTTCTTTGGGAAAATCAACTTTGTGAGAAGATTTGTTACTAATTTTGTTGAAATTGTTAGGCCTATTTCTAAAATGTTGAAGAAAGGAGAAAAGGTAGAATGGACGAAAGATCCTACCAAATTTTTTCAAGCCATAAAGGATGCCATCAAAGAAGTACATGTACTCAAATCCCTTGTTTATTCAAAGTCATTTCAGCTATTTACCTTCGCTTCATTTCATATAATGGCTGGGGTATTGTTGTAGAAGAATGATGAAGGTTTTGAGCAACCTGTTGCATTCTTCAACAAGTCGTTGCAGGCTACCAAGCTAAAATATGATGTGACAGAAAAGAAACCATATGCCTTGGTAAAGGTTGTTAAGAATTTTAGACCATATTTGACTGGAGCGATTGTTGTAGCATATGTTCCAAGCGCAGTAGTCAAGGATATTTTCACTCAACAGGAGACTATAGGTTGGAGATGCAGGTGGATCAATAGGATCCAAGAGTTCAATATTGAAATCCATATTACAAAACTAGTGAGAGGTTAGGGTCTAGCTAAGTTGATGGTCAAGACCAATTTAGAAGCTAATCAGATCAATCAAGTTGAAGATGAGAATGTTGCACCCATATGCGAGGGTGTGTTACTCAGATGTGTAGATGGAGATCAAGTAGAAAACCTTTTGATTGAAATGCATAAGGGAGCATGTGGAGGTCACTACATGGCCAAAACAACTACTCACAAAATATTGAGAGAAGGCTTCTGGAGGCCAACTATGTTCAAAGATGATCATAGGTTTGTTAAAAAATGTGATGCTTTCCAAAGATTCACTGGTAAGTTAAAATTTTCTAGTAACCTTCCTCTTAGACCAGTTTCAGTCCAGGCCCCTTTTCAACAATGGGGCATTGATTTTATTGAAGAAACGTCAAAAAATTCAAGTGGGGTCACTCCTGGATCCTTGTTGCAACATATTACTTTACAAAGTGGGTAGAGGTTGTTCCTACTAGAAAGGAAACAATCAAAGTGGTAATTTATTTCCTAATGAATAATATATTGAGTAGATTTGGAGTCCCAAAAAGAATAATTTTTAACAATGTCATGTGTTTCAGATCTGAAGAGTTTATTGACTTTTTCAATAAACATGGCATATGTATTTCTTACTCATCTCCCTATCACCCACAAGGAAATGGAAAAGAAGAATCTAGTAACAAGAGTTTGATGAAGATCATCAAACAGATGACCAAGAAGAACAAGAAGGCATGGGATTCAAAATTGCAACTTGCATTGTGGGAAGATAGGACTACAGTTAAAAAGGTCATTGGGCAGTCACCATTTAACCTGGTATATGGGGTGGAAGAAAAGATACCTCTTAACAACTTGATAAAGATGTACAAATTTGTTCAAGAAATGATGATGACATCTCTGATGAGATGCAACATAGGATGGAAGAGCTAATTGAGCTTGACGAAACTAGAAGAGAAGCTCATAAAAGAAATGAGAGGCTGCAACTTCAAGTCAAACACCTATATGATAAAAAGGCCATTGAAAGGAAATTCGAAGTTGGGTGCATGGTTTTAATGTGGAATCCAAGGATGGGAGACAAAGGAAAACATGGGAAGTTTGATCCCCTGTGGCTTGGGAAAAATTTGATTGCAGATACGTATGGGGAGGAATCATACTTTTTGTAGTCCTTGACAGGTGAGGTTCTAGAACTGTCAGTACATGGACAGTTCTTGAAGTCCTATTTCTCATCAAATAGTTTATTTTCCATGTACATTGTACATCCTTGTAATTATTGTATATAGGTTAGGAGTGTTTGCTTTATGTTGCGTCTGCTTGCCTTGTTTGGGAAAGCTCCTGGGTTTTTTGGGTTTCTCTGTGTTGGTCTGCTTCACCAAGAGATCTTGATTCTCACCATACCCACCAGGGTATGCATCCCCAAGTGTGATCCACTAGTAGAGATCCTAAAATTTTGAAAATTTGAGCTTGTTATGTGCCCTATAATGGTCTGTTGCATCTATGCCCAAGGGTAGGGTTTAGGGTTTTAGCTCTATAACCTTTCTCTCAATTTTTTTAAGTCTTAAACCTTGGGCATTTTAATCCTCTTTTGACCTGTTTCACCTAGTCGCTGGTTACTTAAGTTGAAACTTCAACCATCAAAAACATACCTTTATCGACCCTTTTGCCTAGGCTTGTCGGTTGCCCAATGTTATATCATGTTTTTTAATTTTTTCCTATTTCGGGCGGAACTATTTTATATCAAATTGGTTTAACTCTGAGTATTCACCTTGAGGGTCATAATCCCATCGACCTATTTGGGTCCCCATTTTATGACTAAATTTATTTGCATTTGCAGAAATCTCACCTATTGGATCTAAGGATCAAATCCTAGTCATTGCTCGCATACCTCGAAAGATTAAAATAATGGTTTTCAAGATGGTGTGAGGTCTATGATTTCTTGATGCATGAACTCATAGAGCTGGGGCCCATTCTACATTCAAGATGACTGATGCTCAATGATTCTGAGAAATACGGTTGATATGCAATCACAAGACTAAATCTCAACTATTCATTGCTCACTTCGCAGCATTAAAATAATGCTTGTCGAAGACTTGTGAGGTTTGCGATTTAACGACACATGGATTGTTTCATCCGCTTGGAGGAAGGAGTGGAGCCCACAGGAATGAATGGTGTGGCCTCTAGCTAGCACATTTTCATTGGATGATGAATTTGTGAATGATAGCGACAAAAATTCAAATCATGTTGACTCAATCTAAGTCGTTCAACACACCATATCAATGGAAGATCAATGGTTGTTATTTAAAATCAAATACACAGACATTAGAGTTGTTTTTCTTCATGCGAGAGAGCAGTAATGGAAGATAATACATTAGTAGTTATCATAATTTGGTCATAAAGGAACATAAAATTGATCTTCTCACACAATTGAAGATTGCAAGTGAATGCAAAGCACCTGGGAGATTGATCAAAGCTTTTCAAGCTACAATGTGAACAAATTAGGATTTCCTGCAAACACAAATGGTTGTAAGTACAATTAAAGCTATATCCTATGCTTTATTTAAGCAATCCTAAATTAGGGAAAGTTTTGATTGTTTTCCTTCCAATTGGATTGGCATGCATGCTTTAATTGCTTTATTGCATTTTAAAATTGTGCATAAATTTTTTTCTGCCAAACTTGTTCAAATTTGAATCTTCCAATTGTACCCTAGGCTTTTAATTGAAAGAACTAGGTTTTGAGCCTCTCTATGTCGAAACCCTAGTTTATTTTGAACCTACCTAGTTATATATGGCTCCCAAGACACAAGGGTCTGGTTCTAAAACCACAACTAGGCCACTCTTTCAAGACATTATCGATCAACTAAAAACCTCAACTAACAAGAGGGCTGAAGGAGTAGTAATATACTATGGCCCTAGGATTCATGAAGGGTTACTAGATAAACAACATTGTATCAAGGATGTTGAATTTCCTTTCACTGGATGGAAAATGTTCAAGAACTGGTTTGGAAACAGGAACTATGTAGTCCCCACCTACAACACTTGGAGATTAGATATGGGGAGACTAGTGGTCCCAAATGTGTATATGGATGTAGACTTGTTGAAGGACATTGCATCAAGATATGACCCTATTTCTAGAATAGTTAGTGCATTTGATGGTGTTGAGATGGTCAAGATCACCAGGGAAGAGATTACATAAATATTTAAATTGCATGACTAGAATCAAGATATGATCCCTATTGAACTTGATGCCTTTATGAAGGAATATGAGAATACCAAGGTCCTGTTCAGAACCACAATGTTTCCAATGCACACTACCACAACAGGATATGGAAAGAATAGAAAATAGATAAAGATTGGAAAAGATGAGAAAGAACCTTTTCCTATGAGATACTTTTCCAACTATTTCAAGAAGATTTTCTTCTCTTTGTGCCAAATTATTGGCTTTGATCCACCAAACACCATGCTAAGGGAATACATGTACATGGAAGAAAACATTCATCATGCAACTTTAAATGTAGTTTATGATTATGCTACCTATTTAGCAGAGCATATGCATAAGGGCCTGATTGCTCTTAAGGAAGGGAAGAATTGGGTAAAAATTCTGGTGGTACTCCCTTTTTGATGCACATGTTTTTATATAAGGAAGAGACGAACTTTGGAAAAGGTATGTCATAAAGGAAGGTAGAGGGTGATCTTGAGCTTCATGTCTAGTGTTGGACCCAAATTCTAGACAAGGATGACCAAAAATTTGATTATGTGATTTGTCACATTGTTTTTGCCTCCAATTTGAGAAGACTCCTGATTTTTTATCCACCAAGGATCCCAAAAGAAATTCTTGATTTCTTAAGGCCCATGGAGAGGAGACCAGAATTGAAGATAACTCATAATTGGGGAGACATCATCTCATATTCATATACAATTGTATCCAGGGTATATGGGACAAATTTCTATCCTTTTGTGCTACCAAGTGATGTGCCACTAAGGATTGGATTTATAGAACTAATGAGACAACTGGGAGGTGCACAAATGGTACATTTTCCAAAACATAAAGAGAAGGGTTCATCCTTCCCTGAGTGGACAGGATTTTTATATTTTATGATGGTTAAGGGAGGATGGAATGCCTTTGATAAGATCTTGGGACCCTACAAATTGAGAACAGTGCACCCTAGAAACCATGATCCCGAGGGTTTCATTGTTGCAGTAAAGGAAAGAACTAAACTGGGTACATTTGTTCATAGCTTCTACTACCCTGAGGATAGACCATCAGAAATAATTTTGGCTTACAAGTGCAAGATGAAAGGAAAGCCATGTATCTTACTTTCAATAAAATGATGGAGCAAGCTAGAAAGAGAGACCCTAGTTATGACCCAATTCCCAACATTGAGGGTGAACTAAATAGAATTATGTATGTTCTTGATAACTTTGGTAACATAGTGGGTATCTTGAAGGCAGAGCATGCAGTGATAGATAAAGGGAAATCAAAGGTGGTTGAAGTGGATCCCACAACATTATTTGAGGAAAGGCCTTCTTACCAGCCACCCAAGAAGATCCAAGTATATTCTAGGAGCAAGGAGAAAATAAAGAAACAACAAATTTTTCCAACCCCTACCACATTAGAGGGATCAAGGGAAACTTCTCCTAAGAAATCAGTTCCTAACAATCCTTCACCTATTATAGCATAGAAGTAAGTATAATGAGCTAATTGATGAGTATAATAAGAATCAGCAAAGGGTTGTTGAACTTGAAACAGAGCTAGCATTATGTAAACAACAATGGGAAATACTAAGGTCTCAAGGACCAGGTAGCTCAAGTCATGTTGCTCCCACTTCTCCTCTGACTCATCCTCAGTCTCCTCCTCCTTCACCTGAGCAATCATTGTCTATTGTTCCTTGCAATATGGGTCAAGAAACACTTGCAGTAGAGGATCCAAGCACATCAAGTGCAGCTCCATCTAATGAGCCTACAAGGGAGCAACTACTTCTGCAAATTGAGGTATGCAAGAAATTGCTTGAACAAATGCAAGACATAATGTATAAGAACAATTCCAAGATTTTTCATACTATTTTGAAGCATCTGAATAAAAAAGATTCAAGGTAAATTAAATAATGTTCATGCAAACTATTCTTTAATGTTGTGAGTGATAAAATTATCTCAGAGGGATAAGGAATTGGCTACTCCAATCCTAGATAAATGGATTCCTAGGGCTGAGAATTTGAGATTCATGGCAATTGGGGCTAGGCACCAGGAGGATAGATATCCAAAAGTGGTCCCAACTTATAAATTTTTTAGTGAGGTTAAGGAACAAAAGTTTCAAGGGTCTGCTACCCCATTAGAACAGAGAATAAGGGAATTGAAGGCCAAGTTTGATGAAGTAGATTTGACATTATTTCCTGATACTCAGCATACCTATGATGAGGTAAAACGCCTACAAATGTGGAAGAACTAGGTGGACACTACATTTATTTCTCAAGCAACTCTTATTTGTGAGAAGGTGTACATTGATATACTGAAAGATGCTTTAGAGAAATTGTCTTTCTAGAGGACTTCGATAAGGAATCCAATTCATTAATGACAAAGTACTCTCCATACAGGAAGAAGATGGATGAAATCATTGATTTCAATTGGCCATCTGATACAGAATATGAGCAGTGGAAGAAAATATTTATTGATGAATTGGATTTGTGAATACAAGGATGGAAAATACATATACTTGGTCAAGTATAGTACAAGTATGGCCTCAAAAATTACAATGCATAAAGATATCTTTCTCCTTATTCAAGGTATAACAAATAGGTGACGACTGGTGATGACTTGGATTGATGTTGATTCTGACTTGGATGTTTGTTCACCTTTGCCACCTTTACACAATTTTTTCATTTTTCTCGATGGAACGAATATGCTACAACGGTTAGAAGGTTATTCTTTTCCAAAAAAATTCCTTTTGGAAGGCAGTTCTATTTTCTTCAGCGAATGAACAATCTTTATCTTATGTATGTTCCCTCCAATTAAAAATGTAAATATAATTGCAAAGGGAATGTGTGTTGTAGCGGTCTAATTAAAATGTGACATGTGTACTTTTTGGCCTAAGGCTTGTTTTGATCCCTTTTTCTCATAAAAAGGAATTTAGGGCAATTAGTACAAGTCTCTTGTTGAATTCTGGATCCAAATTATGCAAACTGTGAATACAGAGAGAACAAATTTGAAGTATGTATTTGTGTATGTGTGAATTGTGAGAGTTAGTAAATCAATAATATACACACAAACTCAATGAGACATATTACATTAAAGATTTGAATCACATAATTAACCAAATTAAAACAAAGAAAATCTCTAAAATCATTCCATTGTTCTCTATTCTCAAGGATTCATTAAATCATATTGGCTCTCATATTTTGTTTGTGCGCTATGATTGTTAAAATGACAACTTGAGAAATGAGACGCTATTTAAAATGCAAGAAATCTAAGTTCCTACATGATTTATCAACAAATGATAATGGTGATATGACAATGGATAATGATGCTAGAGATTATGATGCAAATGTTGTATAGAAGCTAAGATGATAGTGGAAATACAAATACTAAACTAAGACACGATTCTAAGTTAAAATGATACTATAATGCAACTTGCTCAATGCTAAAATATTCTAAATGCTCCAATGCTCTAATGTGATTTTTGCATAATAAGTTTGCTCAAAGATGGGATGCAAAATGTTGTAGCAAGAGGTTGTATTTATAGGAATTCCAAAGCATCTTGTGATGTGGTAGCAATCAATGGTCAAGATTTCAACATGAGAGATGAACGGTGGAGATGGAAGAATCATGGAGGATGTTCGCTTGACCAAAGGAAACATGCCAAATGCATGAGAGAATAAAATGTGTGAGATTGCCAAGTGTCCAACATGTGCTTAAATTCAAATTGGGAATTTAAATATTAGACATATTTAAATTCATGTGACACTTGATGAGTTGGAAAGAGGAAAAGTTGGAGATATGTGCTTAAATTTAAATTTGGGATTTAAATTTAGTGAAAAGATTATTAATTAAATAAAACAAACTATGCGAATTTGTTTATTTAATTAAAATAGAAGAATGTGATTTTAGATTGAAGAATTAGAAGAGTGAACTATATAAATAAATTTGGAATTTATTTATAAGTAGATGAATTAAGAGATTTATTAATTAAATAACTTGTATTTAATTAATTAATTGTCTTGACCAATTTTAGGTGTATATAGTATCTTATATTTTGATTCTAGCAAGTGAATTTTGTCAATTGTATGGTTTTTGAACATATCTGAACAATAATGCAAATCTCACGAGTTTATCATCTCTCCAACTATACATTGTATCTGAATTATTAATGAAAATATGATCACGGATCATTTCATTAATCTTCATTGTCGTTGTTCTTTCATGTATGTTTTAATTTAGGCTCTTTTTCAATGGATCAGTTAAAATGCTTTGATTAAATCATGAATTTATATACTTTTGTAGTGGACCTAATAAGTAGTGGTAAAATATGAGTATTAATATGTGAATTGTAAGGAAATCTCACGTACATCATGGATGTTTAGGATTAAATTCACTTTATAGTTCAATCTGCTTTGTTTTGACTCCTGGCCTAGAGATATGGCACTGATCTTAAGTATTGTATGCATTTCCCATGGTTCTGGTTATCCAATTTGAGAACAACATTCATAAATACTTTTTTATTTGATCTACCTTTTGTTCTGGCTGGTGATGTATGGTATTCCCAACTTTAGGTGTTTAATTCTTTTGAGAAATTGCCAATTTCTTGAAGGATTTCATCTATTTAGTCTTTGATGGGAATATATCTGGTTTGTTATACAATGTGTGAGATAATTGTTTCAAATAATTGTAGGATATGCATTGTGGGATCACCCTCTCGGGTCTTGCAGAGCCCGAAGTGTAGGAGAAGAAGCATTATAACTTCATCTCGTTAGTTGGCCAATTATCTCTCAAGTATTCGAGAATTGAGTTTGGAAAGCTCATAAGTACTTGGTGAGATCTAATTGGTTCTTTAAAAATAACCAACAGGACCATGGGACATAATTTTTCCATATGAGAACATCAAAATATATTTTATAAATTATATCAATGTCTATCCATTAGGAAAAAAATTCAAGACTATTTCTAAATGTAGTATTATCCTATGACATAGGCTCACTATCAACTATTGCACTTTAACACATGCCTCTTTGCTAAAAAAAATGTAAAAACTATCAATTTCGTAGTCAGGTCAAACTTCAAGAGAAACTTATATGTCCTTTATCAATGGATCTTCCTCAATATGTTGTAAGAAAATGTCAATTTGTGGCATCAAAATCTCCACATAATCCTCTAATTTGATGTACAATTATGTATATGAATTATATTCAAGAAGAAAACATTTTTTTCATCTAGCTATGATCATTTGTTGATAATCTTAAGAAAAGTCTCTCTGGTAGTAAAATTTCTACTTTAACAAATGTTTTCAATAAGACTAGAATTATTCATCATTAACATGCATGAAATCCAGTAGATTTGAAGCTATAACATTTGTAGTGTTAGAAAATGTACTCCTTTACATTTTCACACTATGTTTGGGTCCCATAATTAATGAGACTTAATTAAGCCTCTAATTGTCCCAATTATACATTCAAAAGCCTAATTAATCCCATTTCCCGAAAGAGAAACTTGTATTAAATAATTGCAAGCATTAATTAAATTTCCTTGAAATTGGTGTGTCCTAGGTTTAGGGCCTAGAACCCATTTGGGTCCCCTTAAGTTTAGGACCCCAATTTTTAAAAAAAAATTTGCGGAATTTTTATGATTCAAATTCAATTTGCAATTGTTGGCCTTTGTTGTTTAATTTTTGGGAAATTAAAAAATTACCTATAAATATAAGGTCTTTTTATCAATTCAAAACTTCTAGCAAGAGGGAAACTTTCACAAGAGCAAATATTATTATCAAGAGAATTGAAGAGCAGATTTATTAGTCATATACAACAACATTTCAAGTTCCTATCATGATGTCAAAGTTTATGTGTGTCCATGCATGTTTTTGGGGCTAACATTGTGATGTAGGTTTCAAGTATCCAAGTCAAGATTCAAGCATCAAGATCAACATCCAATCAATCCATTTCATGCAATATCAAGACCTTGGAGAGATGTGTTAGATTTTAGCACTTCAAGGATTTCCATTCAAGGGTTTGGTGAGTTGCAACATAGCATTGATCATTCATCATTCCCTCCATTCATGTTTCATTTCATTTCAAGGTTTAATTACCAAAACGGATTTTGACTAGAAGGAAAACCCCCATTCCCCAAAAAAAAAAAAAATTTCCCTCTCTTTGTGTTTTTTAGATTTGCAAGTGAAGAAGGGTTGAAGATTGATCAAAAGTGCAATTTTGCAAAGGTGTCAAAGTTGTCATCATTGTTGTCAACACATGGAAACTCAGATCCTAAATTTATTTCCATATTTTCGAAAATGAAACCTAGGGAAAATAGAAGATAAGATCCACCTCCAGAGGACCCCAAAAATTGAGCAAAAAATCCCTACAAAGACTCATTCGCCCTAGGGAGAATCTATCCTAGGAGGACACTCAACAAGAGCTTTTGGTGACAAGTGCATAAAATCCTAACCTTCTCAGATCTGCTAAAAGTTTGTTGATTCTAATATTTTAATGTTTTAAATTGATGATTAAATTCTCACATTGCACAATTGGATTCATTTATTATTTTTCACTTATTTCCCAAAAATGCATTTCAGGTTGATTTACGCCATCCTCAATCACAAGGAAAATAGCAAGATCTCCATTAAGATTGACTCACCTAAGGGTTGAAATTCAATCTTGCCCTAGGGGATCTCTTTTTCCTAATGAAAGCAGGGAAATAGGTACATTACCTCCATTCAAAACCTACCTCACCTATTCCCCATCATTTCAACATCTTATAAAGAAGAATAGTTTTGTCCCTGAGTATGTGAGTTGTATTTTAAGGAAAAATATCTACTTCTTGCATGAGACTCTTCATCTTTGAAATACATATTACTTAAGAAACATAGTTAAGCTAATATTATATCATAAGTAGTTTGACTCATTTGCATCTCTAATGTAATTGATGTATTTTTTACCTATAGAAAGGTATAAAACATAACTTTGACTTGTAGACATGTGTGAGACATCATGCCCATCAAAGAATATATAACACACATGAAATCTCTGTCTAATTTATGATATTCTTCTTTAATCAACAATTATTCTTCCAACTCAAATAACTAAGAAAATTTTATAGGTTAGTCAAAATTTCCAACCCATCTTCATATTTTTATTATGGAGGGGGAAATATATTCCTTGAGAATAGAACTCTAATGGCAACTTTATCCATATTTCTTTGTCATGTTTTTTCCTCTTTTCATTTACATAATCCTTTTTAGCTTTCTAACTCCACTAAAAATCATATCGTTAAGTTCAAGGCTATGTAGATTATTCATCACTTTCTAAAACATAATTTCATATTAAAAATTCATAATTTGATGATGGATAGGAAAATATCCTCCTTGAGTATAGATATACAATGATGAATATATCCATATTTTATCCTCATGTGATTTCCTCTTTTCTTATCTATGCTCTTTCTTACCTTTCTAACTCCACAAAAACTCATATTTAGTGAGTACAAGGCTACGTATATTATTCATGACTTTATAAAAAGTAAGTTTATATTGAAAATATATTTTTACAAATTTACCATTTGGATCATCCTGAAGATGTCCAAGGTCACTTGGAACCCTTTGTTAATTTAACCTAGAAAAATTCATGATCTACAACGTACATTTAATTTCCAAATAGGTCCTAGAATTATGCTCTTTTATTTCATGAAAAACATATTTTTTATGTTATTATCTAAAGGTGTCTCTAATATAAGCCTTACAAGTAGAGGAGGCAACTTACGTCTATTTTTTATATTGGAAGGACCAATTTTTTTTGTATAGATACCCATGATACTATTGACTTTGAGAGTTTTATAGAAAATTTCACTTCATGATCATGACATATCTCACTACCCTTTACAAGAGAGGATCAACTAAATTTTGGATTATATGCCTGATTGGATATATCCTTATCATGAACCTATTATAATTATGTCATCTTCTATTTCAAATACATATTCATAAGCTTCATTTAATTCATTAATTTGACTAGATTTTTGTTACCTATTTTTGCTAATAGCTCAATCAGGTAGAGCTATTGTGATTTTCAAATGAAGAGTAAGGTACATCTTATTTCTGCTATATTACATTCATGTGCATAAACAAAATCAGAAGATTACATTACTAGATTTCATTTATGCATATACATATAACATAGGAGAAAGTGCAAAAACTTTGCAAGAAAAGTAATCTTTATTGATAATGCAAATGAATAATGTCTCACATAATCTGTGAGACTGACTGTTTCAATGCAAATTAAGGAAAAACTATACATTTGCAGAAAATAAATGCACATATAGAGAAAAGTGACCCATCATTACCTGAATGACGAGTCCTGGTTGAGTCTGTCATGCGTCAGCTCTAGTCCTCCGCGTTTGTCCAACCTCCAATTGTTGCTCCTTGTTGCTCCTAGGTTTCATGCATGAGTGAGTTGAAGTTTGGTTAGACCAATGAAAAATCACCAATCAGTATATGCACAAACATCTGCAAACATATAACTTGACCTTCATTTGCATTAAAAAATTTTGCACATCATAAAATGTCCAAGGAAGCAAGAGTTATCAAACACATCCACCATATGCTTTTTTTTATCTAACATGTTTGCTTCTTGTGCAGGTATAGGAAAAATAATGTTGTTGTTTTGATTCATTTGATTACAGCATGTGGGATAAAATGTGGTTCCCACAAGGGTTGAGCCCAGCATGCTACCCTCATATGTCTTGAGGGATTGAAGTGTTATTGATCTTAGTGCCTTATCTTAAATCATT
>VDFB02058242.1:265657884-265732573 GCA_007258455.2 Sequoia sempervirens
TAATTTTGATAAATATTTGTTCTCTAGAGTTCCTTATCAAAGATCACTATAATATATGGTGATGTTGGTTTAGAGAATCGATCTATTTGAAGTTTTTGATAAACATTGCTCGAGTCTTTGCTGAGTGTCCTACCAAAGTTTGTGCTAAGTTTCTTGCCATTTTGTGTATTTGAAGGCTTATGCTCAAATTCCATTTAAAAGTATGTTGCATTTTTCAAAGCTTGTCTAAGTTTCCAAGGATGTTGTGAAATTTGCATAAATTGTAACACAATTTCTACAAATTTTTCCCAAGCAATTTAGGCGGTGACTTTGAAATCTTTGCACCAATGTGTGCTGGTATTTGAAGATATCAAAGAAGTAAAGAAGAAGAATAGAAAGAAATTGAAAAGATTGACAATGGAAAAGAAGATTCAAGCACAAATGTGAGGAACTCATGGCCACATGAAGAAGCATCCAGAGCAGAAACTAGAAGGAGAATTGTCCAAGAACAATCATGGAAAATGGGTAAAAGCAAAGGACGCAGGAACAAGTAATTCTACTCCCCACTCAACTCCTGAACATGAGATTCATTTTAGTTCTAGTTCGGAATGTGAAAGAAAGTTTTTAGATTTCAATGATAACACTTCTTCTAAGAGTGGAGAAGTTTTAATGAAGTTTTTTGTGAATGAGCAACCCTCAGATCAAGGCTTAAAATCTAGGGAGAGGAGGAAGAGAGATAGAATACAATGAGAAAATGTAAATGCTAGACGTGCTAGAGCTGAAGGATATTTAAACCCAAGCTCTCACACATATACTCCCCTTCCTCCAGATTTGTTAACTGGATTTGATGAATATGCCCATAACAATGTCCCTAATCATGTTGAAGTTGTAGTAGCATTTGATGTTGATACTAAATTACCAAAGGAGGAAGAAGTTTTTAATGATATGTAATGGCTTGGAGAAAGAGCCTTAAGATGCGATGAAAATATAAAGAAAAGGGATGAAGAGAAAGAGCAAAGGATAAGGGAATCCATGATACAGAGAGATATGTTATGAAGAAAAGTTGAGGAAATGGAGGAACTGGGCAAGTTAGCAACTAAACCTTCCTAGAAAACTAGTCCTATTGTTGAAGAGATTGTAACGAGGGACCCTATAGTTCCCTTTGCTAATAATGCTTGTGTAAATTCATGGACTAACAATGCTATGAAGGCTTCCATCCCAGTTAACCCTCTTCCTAGTAATACAAATCCTCCTCCCTAGAATGTTGATAAAGGAAAGAATCCCATGGGGGGAGTAAAGATAAATGAGGGAGGTCCCTCTAAAAAGGACACACCATAGAATGATTCTATCTCATTAGCTGATAAATAGATAAAATAAAATGAGTTATAGAAGAGAGTGCAAGAGATGGAACTGCTAGTTGTGAACACTAAAATGAAGCAGAAACTAGGTTTCCTAGAATCTACCATAAAGGCTGATATTCCTGAAACTCAAACTTCTCAAGCCCATACACCATCTTCAAGTCCCCATATGAATGAAAAACCTTTTTCTAGTGCTAATCCTTCCAATTCATCTCTATAGCCACAGAATAAGGCTAGGAGAACCCAACAGTTGATCAATATGATTCCCAACGAAGGAGACCCAAAAATAATTATGAAAGAAGAAGGAATCATGACAATCAAAATGAGGAAGAGGGACCCTTTGGAAGAAGATTATTGCATACTGATAGATATAGGAAACTATGTTTTGAGAACATCTCGGGGTATCCAAATCCTATCCCAGACAATGCAAGAAAATGTATACCCAAATTTACAAATAATAATTCTCTCAGTGGTGAAGATCATTTTAAATCCTTTTAGAGTTTTTTGGAAGATTTTGAGTTGTGGGATGATGATGTTGCTATGAAATATTTTATGCAATCCTTAACTAAAGATGCTAGGAATTGGTATAGGAGCTTTCTTGATGCAAGCATTGATTCCAAGGATTCTTTCTATCAAATCTTTAGAGAAAAGTATGGAGACCAAATTGATCCTCAATTTAGGTTAAATTATTTTAATAGTATCACAAAGGGATCTGATGAAATGGCAACTAAATTCAACATAAGGTTCCAAAAGGCTATGTATAAAGTCCCTAGTTATTTGAGGCCTAATGAAAATACATATGTCTAGTGGTATACTACAATGCATATGATTCAAAAATGTGCTACATGCTCAGAGATAAGAACCCACATACTCTAAGAGAAGCCTACAAAATGGCAGTCTATATAGAGAACAATCAGAGAGCATCAAGTAAAGTGGGAAGGAGAGATGATCCTAAACCCTTGAAGAATCCAAAAGTTCAAAATGAAAAGGCTGGTAAAGTTGTAGCCCTTGATGAGAAGTTGGATCAATTTCCTAGTCTATTGCAGAAGGAAAAAAATAATGATAAGCCACAATTCCAAAGAAATGAAAGGCCACCAAGATTGTAGGACTACCCTTACCATACTAACTAGCACAATGGGAATCCAATTAACAATAATCAAAAAAATGTTCAAAGCACACCTGATCCTTTACAAAAGTATTCCACAAGTGTCACTGAAGATTTGCCATGGTGTGGAGTATGTCAAATGCCTCACTCTTCACAGCAGTGTGTTGTTGCAAAACCATTAGAAGAATCACTTAATGATCAAGGAGGTTATGATTCTCCTCATGATCATGATGAAATTGTGAATGTACTTATGACCAAATCAGATTTTGCTTGTGATGAGTATTCCTCTAATGATGAGCCCAATAGAAGTGATGTGGATGTTCAAATGTAGGAGGTGAGTTCTTACCATCAACAAGTATTTTAAAATGAAGAAAGGGAGAATGGCGACATTGTTTACACTCTTGAGTCAGACAGTGTTTCTTTGAGAAGACCCTCAAACAAAGAAATTGAAATTTCACAATTGCATTAGCTACTCAAGCAAGAAGTAATCTTCATTTGAGAAATAAGATTGTAAGTGGTAATCAGGGTAACCTTGGTAGTAAGTTTATCAAGGAGAACAATGCAGAAAATAAAGGGGCTAAGACAAAAAATAAGAAAGAAGAGACAAAGCCTAAGGAAGGTAAAGGAGATGATAATTTTGAGTCCTAAGAGGGTAGTAAAGGCTAAGACTAGCAGTGAAGTTGTTTCTCGGGTTGTGAGAAGGAAAATGATTTGAAGCTGAATGCTAAAAAGATTGAAGACAAGTTAACAAAGGTAACTTCCCTAGGTGATACTCCACTGAGTTACCAAAATGTTCTTCTGTACATATGTTCCAAGTATTGTCTTAGGTTAAAGTCACAGTCCCACTATTAGAAATGATGTGAATTGATGAGCATAAGAATAAGACAATTTCTCTCATCAACAGTGTTGCTATGGGTGGTAAGGATAAAGTGGTGACTAATCAACCAAAATGAAGAAAAATTCAAGAGAAGAATGTTGAGGTGGAAGTAGTGATTGATGAAAATCAGAAATATACTTGGGAACTACAGTTACTACAAATCCAAGTCCAATTCAATCCATTTTTTCTAAGCTTGATTATTGATGGGAAGTTTCTTAGGAATTGCATGATAGATTCAGGGGCCTCAAACAACGTTATGCCAGTAAAAATCATGGAAGAAATGGGTTTGAAGGTTGATAGCACTTATGAGAAGTGTTATTTTATGGACTCGAGAGAGGTGCCTGTTATAGGAGTACTTAATAGAGTTTCATATAAATTGGAAGCCTTCCCTGAGAAGGATTTGTTTATGAGTATCACAGTGGTGGAAATTCCACCAACTTATGGGATGTTATTGTCAAGACAATGGAGTGCATCCATGGGTGGAAGTATACAATGTGATTTCTCATTTGTCACTTTCTCAATTGACCAAAAGGATGTTAAGATTGCTAGAGAACCAAGAGTTTTCCACATGATTGAATATGTAGAGGAGCCAGAAGAACTAGTGATAATCAATTTTGTAGATACTGGTTTAGACACTTTTTGGGTTGAAGAATTGAAACAATAAGAAGAATTCCAACCTGCACCAATTGATAGGGAGGTCCTAGATGCACCACAAAAAAATGCTTTTTGGACCATGTACTTTGATGGAGCTTGTTCCAAGGAGGTCTCTAGTATAGGAGTTGTTCTCATTTCCCCACAAGGTAAAACATTTAAGTACTCGTTAAAATTTTCTTGTACAAATAATGTGGTCAAATATGAGGCTTTGTTGCTTGGTCTAAAGTTAGCTTCAAAGCATGGTATTAAGATGTTAAAAGTGTCGAGAGATTCTAAATCATTTGTTTCCTAGGTTAGATCCAAATTTGTTTCCAAAAATAAAAGGCTTAAGCAATATAGGAATGTAGTTTGGGATCCTTTTGAGTCCTTTGATGCTTTCAACATAGACTGGATAGAAAGGGGAATGAATGTTAGGGCAGATTTATTAGCTAATATTCCTATCAAATTATATGATGTCACCTTTGATAGCATTTCAAAAATAGAAGTACAAAATCGACCTATAGTGCCTAAAAAAATTTGCAACTGGAAATTTTTTTGACGATGACAATAATATTTTGAAAATTTTGCACTGTATTGATCAATATGAAAGCCAAGAAATTGATTTTGACTTATTAGTGGTGGAGGTTGATGGAAAAGAAACATTATTTGGGAATGAGGTGATCCAATTGAAAACCAACAAGATTCCCAAAGGACTGGTTACATTGGAGAGGGTCTTTGATGGCCTTGATAAATCAAATGTTAAGAAAGCATCTTCCCATAGGGAAGATTTGGAAGAAATAAATCTTGGAACGGATAATTCTCCCAAAAAGGTATACATAGGGAAGAAGATGAAACCTCATGTCAGAACCATGTTGATTGCCTTATTGATAAAGTATAGACATGTGTTTGCATGGTCATATGATGACCTAAAGGCCTATAGGGAGGACCTATTTCAGCATGAGATACCTTTGAAGCTTGATGTAAAAACTTTTAGGAAAAAATAGAGGCCAATAAATCCCACATTGCAGCCAAAAATGCAAGAAGAAATCACAAAGTTAAGAGATGTTGGGATTATTAAGCCTATAAGGTATTCTTCATGGGTTTCAAACTTGGTTCCAGTCAAGAAAAAGAATGGGGACCTGAGGCTTTGTGTAGATTTCAGGAATCTAAATGTAGCATCCTTGAAAGACAATTACCCTTTGTCCAACATGGAGGCTATGTTGCAAAAGGTCACAGGGTGTGAACTACTTTCAATGATGGATGGGTTCTCAGGATATAATTAGGTCATGGTGAGAGAATCCGAGCAGTACAAGACAACATTCACTACACCATGGGGAACCTATGTGTACGTGGGAATTCCATTTGGCCTGATCAATGATGGTGCAACATTTCAAAGAGCCATGGATGTGGCCTTTGCATATTTTATTGACCTCTTCCTAGCTATATATCAGGATGACTTGAATGCTCACAGAAAGAAGGAAGATCATTGTTCTCACTTGGAGAAAATATTTATCAAAGCCTTGGAGTATGGGATTTCTTTGAACCCTAAGAAATGTGCTTTTGGGGTTAAGGAAGGAAATTTATTAGGGAATATTGTCTCAAAGGATGGGGTTAGGATTGACCCTGAACATTTGATAGCAATAGACAAGATCCCATCACCTAGAAATGTGAAGGGAATCCAATCCTTCTTTGGGAAAATCAACTTTGTGAGAAGATTTGTTACTAATTTTGTTGAAATTGTTAGGCCTATTTCTAAAATGTTGAAGAAAGGAGAAAAGGTAGAATGGACGAAAGATCCTACCAAATTTTTTCAAGCCATAAAGGATGCCATCAAAGAAGTACATGTACTCAAATCCCTTGTTTATTCAAAGTCATTTCAGCTATTTACCTTCGCTTCATTTCATATAATGGCTGGGGTATTGTTGTAGAAGAATGATGAAGGTTTTGAGCAACCTGTTGCATTCTTCAACAAGTCGTTGCAGGCTACCAAGCTAAAATATGATGTGACAGAAAAGAAACCATATGCCTTGGTAAAGGTTGTTAAGAATTTTAGACCATATTTGACTGGAGCGATTGTTGTAGCATATGTTCCAAGCGCAGTAGTCAAGGATATTTTCACTCAACAGGAGACTATAGGTTGGAGATGCAGGTGGATCAATAGGATCCAAGAGTTCAATATTGAAATCCATATTACAAAACTAGTGAGAGGTTAGGGTCTAGCTAAGTTGATGGTCAAGACCAATTTAGAAGCTAATCAGATCAATCAAGTTGAAGATGAGAATGTTGCACCCATATGCGAGGGTGTGTTACTCAGATGTGTAGATGGAGATCAAGTAGAAAACCTTTTGATTGAAATGCATAAGGGAGCATGTGGAGGTCACTACATGGCCAAAACAACTACTCACAAAATATTGAGAGAAGGCTTCTGGAGGCCAACTATGTTCAAAGATGATCATAGGTTTGTTAAAAAATGTGATTCTTTCCAAAGATTCACTGGTAAGTTAAAATTTTCTAGTAACCTTCCTCTTAGACCAGTTTCAGTCCAGGCCCCTTTTCAACAATGGGGCATTGATTTTATTGAAGAAACGTCAAAAAATTCAAGTGGGGTCACTCCTGGATCCTTGTTGCAACATATTACTTTACAAAGTGGGTAGAGGTTGTTCCTACTAGAAAGGAAACAATCAAAGTGGTAATTTATTTCCTAATGAATAATATATTGAGTAGATTTGGAGTCCCAAAAAGAATAATTTTTAACAATGTCATGTGTTTCAGATCTGAAGAGTTTATTGACTTTTTCAATAAACATGGCATATGTATTTCTTACTCATCTCCCTATCACCCACAAGGAAATGGAAAAGAAGAATCTAGTAACAAGAGTTTGATGAAGATCATCAAACAGATGACCAAGAAGAACAAGAAGGCATGGGATTCAAAATTGCAACTTGCATTGTGGGAAGATAGGACTACAGTTAAAAAGGTCATTGGGCAGTCACCATTTAACCTGGTATATGGGGTGGAAGAAAAGATACCTCTTAACAACTTGATAAAGATGTACAAATTTGTTCAAGAAATGATGATGACATCTCTGATGAGATGCAACATAGGATGGAAGAGCTAATTGAGCTTGACGAAACTAGAAGAGAAGCTCATAAAAGAAATGAGAGGCTGCAACTTCAAGTCAAACACCTATATGATAAAAAGGCCATTGAAAGGAAATTCGAAGTTGGGTGCATGGTTTTAATGTGGAATCCAAGGATGGGAGACAAAGGAAAACATGGGAAGTTTGATCCCCTGTGGCTTGGGAAAAATTTGATTGCAGATACGTATGGGGAGGAATCATACTTTTTGTAGTCCTTGACAGGTGAGGTTCTAGAACTGTCAGTACATGGACAGTTCTTGAAGTCCTATTTCTCATCAAATAGTTTATTTTCCATGTACATTGTACATCCTTGTAATTATTGTATATAGGTTAGGAGTGTTTGCTTTATGTTGCGTCTGCTTGCCTTGTTTGGGAAAGCTCCTGGGTTTTTTGGGTTTCTCTGTGTTGGTCTGCTTCACCAAGAGATCTTGATTCTCACCATACCCACCAGGGTATGCATCCCCAAGTGTGATCCACTAGTAGAGATCCTAAAATTTTGAAAATTTGAGCTTGTTATGTGCCCTATAATGGTCTGTTGCATCTATGCCCAAGGGTAGGGTTTAGGGTTTTAGCTCTATAACCTTTCTCTCAATTTTTTTAAGTCTTAAACCTTGGGCATTTTAATCCTCTTTTGACCTGTTTCACCTAGTCGCTGGTTACTTAAGTTGAAACTTCAACCATCAAAAACATACCTTTATCGACCCTTTTGCCTAGGCTTGTCGGTTGCCCAATGTTATATCATGTTTTTTAATTTTTTCCTATTTCGGGCGGAACTATTTTATATCAAATTGGTTTAACTCTGAGTATTCACCTTGAGGGTCATAATCCCATCGACCTATTTGGGTCCCCATTTTATGACTAAATTTATTTGCATTTGCAGAAATCTCACCTATTGGATCTAAGGATCAAATCCTAGTCATTGCTCGCATACCTCGAAAGATTAAAATAATGGTTTTCAAGATGGTGTGAGGTCTATGATTTCTTGATGCATGAACTCATAGAGCTGGGGCCCATTCTACATTCAAGATGACTGATGCTCAATGATTCTGAGAAATACGGTTGATATGCAATCACAAGACTAAATCTCAACTATTCATTGCTCACTTCGCAGCATTAAAATAATGCTTGTCGAAGACTTGTGAGGTTTGCGATTTAACGACACATGGATTGTTTCATCCGCTTGGAGGAAGGAGTGGAGCCCACAGGAATGAATGGTGTGGCCTCTAGCTAGCACATTTTCATTGGATGATGAATTTGTGAATGATAGCGACAAAAATTCAAATCATGTTGACTCAATCTAAGTCGTTCAACACACCATATCAATGGAAGATCAATGGTTGTTATTTAAAATCAAATACACAGACATTAGAGTTGTTTTTCTTCATGCGAGAGAGCAGTAATGGAAGATAATACATTAGTAGTTATCATAATTTGGTCATAAAGGAACATAAAATTGATCTTCTCACACAATTGAAGATTGCAAGTGAATGCAAAGCACCTGGGAGATTGATCAAAGCTTTTCAAGCTACAATGTGAACAAATTAGGATTTCCTGCAAACACAAATGGTTGTAAGTACAATTAAAGCTATATCCTATGCTTTATTTAAGCAATCCTAAATTAGGGAAAGTTTTGATTGTTTTCCTTCCAATTGGATTGGCATGCATGCTTTAATTGCTTTATTGCATTTTAAAATTGTGCATAAATTTTTTTCTGCCAAACTTGTTCAAATTTGAATCTTCCAATTGTACCCTAGGCTTTTAATTGAAAGAACTAGGTTTTGAGCCTCTCTATGTCGAAACCCTAGTTTATTTTGAACCTACCTAGTTATATATGGCTCCCAAGACACAAGGGTCTGGTTCTAAAACCACAACTAGGCCACTCTTTCAAGACATTATCGATCAACTAAAAACCTCAACTAACAAGAGGGCTGAAGGAGTAGTAATATACTATGGCCCTAGGATTCATGAAGGGTTACTAGATAAACAACATTGTATCAAGGATGTTGAATTTCCTTTCACTGGATGGAAAATGTTCAAGAACTGGTTTGGAAACAGGAACTATGTAGTCCCCACCTACAACACTTGGAGATTAGATATGGGGAGACTAGTGGTCCCAAATGTGTATATGGATGTAGACTTGTTGAAGGACATTGCATCAAGATATGACCCTATTTCTAGAATAGTTAGTGCATTTGATGGTGTTGAGATGGTCAAGATCACCAGGGAAGAGATTACATAAATATTTAAATTGCATGACTAGAATCAAGATATGATCCCTATTGAACTTGATGCCTTTATGAAGGAATATGAGAATACCAAGGTCCTGTTCAGAACCACAATGTTTCCAATGCACACTACCACAACAGGATATGGAAAGAATAGAAAATAGATAAAGATTGGAAAAGATGAGAAAGAACCTTTTCCTATGAGATACTTTTCCAACTATTTCAAGAAGATTTTCTTCTCTTTGTGCCAAATTATTGGCTTTGATCCACCAAACACCATGCTAAGGGAATACATGTACATGGAAGAAAACATTCATCATGCAACTTTAAATGTAGTTTATGATTATGCTACCTATTTAGCAGAGCATATGCATAAGGGCCTGATTGCTCTTAAGGAAGGGAAGAATTGGGTAAAAATTCTGGTGGTACTCCCTTTTTGATGCACATGTTTTTATATAAGGAAGAGACGAACTTTGGAAAAGGTATGTCATAAAGGAAGGTAGAGGGTGATCTTGAGCTTCATGTCTAGTGTTGGACCCAAATTCTAGACAAGGATGACCAAAAATTTGATTATGTGATTTGTCACATTGTTTTTGCCTCCAATTTGAGAAGACTCCTGATTTTTTATCCACCAAGGATCCCAAAAGAAATTCTTGATTTCTTAAGGCCCATGGAGAGGAGACCAGAATTGAAGATAACTCATAATTGGGGAGACATCATCTCATATTCATATACAATTGTATCCAGGGTATATGGGACAAATTTCTATCCTTTTGTGCTACCAAGTGATGTGCCACTAAGGATTGGATTTATAGAACTAATGAGACAACTGGGAGGTGCACAAATGGTACATTTGCCAAAACATAAAGAGAAGGGTTCATCCTTCCCTGAGTGGACAGGATTTTTATATTTTATGATGGTTAAGGGAGGATGGAATGCCTTTGATAAGATCTTGGGACCCTACAAATTGAGAACAGTGCACCCTAGAAACCATGATCCCGAGGGTTTCATTGTTGCAGTAAAGGAAAGAACTAAACTGGGTACATTTGTTCATAGCTTCTACTACCCTGAGGATAGACCATCAGAAATAATTTTGGCTTACAAGTGCAAGATGAAAGGAAAGCCATGTATCTTACTTTCAATAAAATGATGGAGCAAGCTAGAAAGAGAGACCCTAGTTATGACCCAATTCCCAACATTGAGGGTGAACTAAATAGAATTATGTATGTTCTTGATAACTTTGGTAACATAGTGGGTATCTTGAAGGCAGAGCATGCAGTGATAGATAAAGGGAAATCAAAGGTGGTTGAAGTGGATCCCACAACATTATTTGAGGAAAGGCCTTCTTACCAGCCACCCAAGAAGATCCAAGTATATTCTAGGAGCAAGGAGAAAATAAAGAAACAACAAATTTTTCCAACCCCTACCACATTAGAGGGATCAAGGGAAACTTCTCCTAAGAAATCAGTTCCTAACAATCCTTCACCTATTATAGCATAGAAGTAAGTATAATGAGCTAATTGATGAGTATAATAAGAATCAGCAAAGGGTTGTTGAACTTGAAACAGAGCTAGCATTATGTAAACAACAATGGGAAATACTAAGGTCTCAAGGACCAGGTAGCTCAAGTCATGTTGCTCCCACTTCTCCTCTGACTCATCCTCAGTCTCCTCCTCCTTCACCTGAGCAATCATTGTCTATTGTTCCTTGCAATATGGGTCAAGAAACACTTGCAGTAGAGGATCCAAGCACATCAAGTGCAGCTCCATCTAATGAGCCTACAAGGGAGCAACTACTTCTGCAAATTGAGGTATGCAAGAAATTGCTTGAACAAATGCAAGACATAATGTATAAGAACAATTCCAAGATTTTTCATACTATTTTGAAGCATCTGAATAAAAAAGATTCAAGGTAAATTAAATAATGTTCATGCAAACTATTCTTTAATGTTGTGAGTGATAAAATTATCTCAGAGGGATAAGGAATTGGCTACTCCAATCCTAGATAAATGGATTCCTAGGGCTGAGAATTTGAGATTCATGGCAATTGGGGCTAGGCACCAGGAGGATAGATATCCAAAAGTGGTCCCAACTTATAAATTTTTTAGTGAGGTTAAGGAACAAAAGTTTCAAGGGTCTGCTACCCCATTAGAACAGAGAATAAGGGAATTGAAGGCCAAGTTTGATGAAGTAGATTTGACATTATTTCCTGATACTCAGCATACCTATGATGAGGTAAAACGCCTACAAATGTGGAAGAACTAGGTGGACACTACATTTATTTCTCAAGCAACTCTTATTTGTGAGAAGGTGTACATTGATATACTGAAAGATGCTTTAGAGAAATTGTCTTTCTAGAGGACTTCGATAAGGAATCCAATTCATTAATGACAAAGTACTCTCCATACAGGAAGAAGATGGATGAAATCATTGATTTCAATTGGCCATCTGATACAGAATATGAGCAGTGGAAGAAAATATTTATTGATGAATTGGATTTGTGAATACAAGGATGGAAAATACATATACTTGGTCAAGTATAGTACAAGTATGGCCTCAAAAATTACAATGCATAAAGATATCTTTCTCCTTATTCAAGGTATAACAAATAGGTGACGACTGGTGATGACTTGGATTGATGTTGATTCTGACTTGGATGTTTGTTCACCTTTGCCACCTTTACACAATTTTTTCATTTTTCTCGATGGAACGAATATGCTACAACGGTTAGAAGGTTATTCTTTTCCAAAAAAATTCCTTTTGGAAGGCAGTTCTATTTTCTTCAGCGAATGAACAATCTTTATCTTATGTATGTTCCCTCCAATTAAAAATGTAAATATAATTGCAAAGGGAATGTGTGTTGTAGCGGTCTAATTAAAATGTGACATGTGTACTTTTTGGCCTAAGGCTTGTTTTGATCCCTTTTTCTCATAAAAAGGAATTTAGGGCAATTAGTACAAGTCTCTTGTTGAATTCTGGATCCAAATTATGCAAACTGTGAATACAGAGAGAACAAATTTGAAGTATGTATTTGTGTATGTGTGAATTGTGAGAGTTAGTAAATCAATAATATACACACAAACTCAATGAGACATATTACATTAAAGATTTGAATCACATAATTAACCAAATTAAAACAAAGAAAATCTCTAAAATCATTCCATTGTTCTCTATTCTCAAGGATTCATTAAATCATATTGGCTCTCATATTTTGTTTGTGCGCTATGATTGTTAAAATGACAACTTGAGAAATGAGACGCTATTTAAAATGCAAGAAATCTAAGTTCCTACATGATTTATCAACAAATGATAATGGTGATATGACAATGGATAATGATGCTAGAGATTATGATGCAAATGTTGTATAGAAGCTAAGATGATAGTGGAAATACAAATACTAAACTAAGACACGATTCTAAGTTAAAATGATACTATAATGCAACTTGCTCAATGCTAAAATATTCTAAATGCTCCAATGCTCTAATGTGATTTTTGCATAATCAGTTTGCTCAAAGATGGGATGCAAAATGTTGTAGCAAGAGGTTGTATTTATAGGAATTCCAAAGCATCTTGTGATGTGGTAGCAATCAACGGTCAAGATTTCAACATGAGAGATGAACGGTGGAGATGGAAGAATCATGGAGGATGGTCGCTTGACCAAAGGAAACATGCCAAATGCATGAGAGAATAAAATGTGTGAGATTGCCAAGTGTCCAACATGTGCTTAAATTCAAATTGGGAATTTAAATATTAGACATATTTAAATTCATGTGACACTTGATGAGTTGGAAAGAGGAAAAGTTGGAGATATGTGCTTAAATTTAAATTTGGGATTTAAATTTAGTGAAAAGATTATTAATTAAATAAAACAAACTATGCGAATTTGTTTATTTAATTAAAATAGAAGAATGTGATTTTAGATTGAAGAATTAGAAGAGTGAACTATATAAATAAATTTGGAATTTATTTATAAGTAGATGAATTAAGAGATTTATTAATTAAATAACTTGTATTTAATTAATTAATTGTCTTGACCAATTTTAGGTGTATATAGTATCTTATATTTTGATTCTAGCAAGTGAATTTTGTCAATTGTATGGTTTTTGAACATATCTGAACAATAATGCAAATCTCACGAGTTTATCATCTCTCCAACTATACATTGTATCTGAATTATTAATGAAAATATGATCACGGATCATTTCATTAATCTTCATTGTCGTTGTTCTTTCATGTATGTTTTAATTTAGGCTCTTTTTCAATGGATCAGTTAAAATGCTTTGATTAAATCATGAATTTATATACTTTTGTAGTGGACCTAATAAGTAGTGGTAAAATATGAGTATTAATATGTGAATTGTAAGGAAATCTCACGTACATCATGGATGTTTAGGATTAAATTCACTTTATAGTTCAATCTGCTTTGTTTTGACTCCTGGCCTAGAGATATGGCACTGATCTTAAGTATTGTATGCATTTCCCATGGTTCTGGTTATCCAATTTGAGAACAACATTCATAAATACTTTTTTATTTGATCTACCTTTTGTTCTGGCTGGTGATGTATGGTATTCCCAACTTTAGGTGTTTAATTCTTTTGAGAAATTGCCAATTTCTTGAAGGATTTCATCTATTTAGTCTTTGATGGGAATATATCTGGTTTGTTATACAATGTGTGAGATAATTGTTTCAAATAATTGTAGGATATGCATTGTGGGATCACCCTCTCGGGTCTTGCAGAGCCCGAAGTGTAGGAGAAGAAGCATTATAACTTCATCTCGTTAGTTGGCCAATTATCTCTCAAGTATTCGAGAATTGAGTTTGGAAAGCTCATAAGTACTTGGTGAGATCTAATTGGTTCTTTAAAAATAACCAACAGGACCATGGGACATAATTTTTCCATATGAGAACATCAAAATATATTTTATAAATTATATCAATGTCTATCCATTAGGAAAAAAATTCAAGACTATTTCTAAATGTAGTATTATCCTATGACATAGGCTCACTATCAACTATTGCACTTTAACACATGCCTCTTTGCTAAAAAAAATGTAAAAACTATCAATTTCGTAGTCAGGTCAAACTTCAAGAGAAACTTATATGTCCTTTATCAATGGATCTTCCTCAATATGTTGTAAGAAAATGTCAATTTGTGGCATCAAAATCTCCACATAATCCTCTAATTTGATGTACAATTATGTATATGAATTATATTCAAGAAGAAAACATTTTTTTCATCTAGCTATGATCATTTGTTGATAATCTTAAGAAAAGTCTCTCTGGTAGTAAAATTTCTACTTTAACAAATGTTTTCAATAAGACTAGAATTATTCATCATTAACATGCATGAAATCCAGTAGATTTGAAGCTATAACATTTGTAGTGTTAGAAAATGTACTCCTTTACATTTTCACACTATGTTTGGGTCCCATAATTAATGAGACTTAATTAAGCCTCTAATTGTCCCAATTATACATTCAAAAGCCTAATTAATCCCATTTCCCGAAAGAGAAACTTGTATTAAATAATTGCAAGCATTAATTAAATTTCCTTGAAATTGGTGTGTCCTAGGTTTAGGGCCTAGAACCCATTTGGGTCCCCTTAAGTTTAGGACCCCAATTTTTAAAAAAAAATTTGCGGAATTTTTATGATTCAAATTCAATTTGCAATTGTTGGCCTTTGTTGTTTAATTTTTGGGAAATTAAAAAATTACCTATAAATATAAGGTCTTTTTATCAATTCAAAACTTCTAGCAAGAGGGAAACTTTCACAAGAGCAAATATTATTATCAAGAGAATTGAAGAGCAGATTTATTAGTCATATACAACAACATTTCAAGTTCCTATCATGATGTCAAAGTTTATGTGTGTCCATGCATGTTTTTGGGGCTAACATTGTGATGTAGGTTTCAAGTATCCAAGTCAAGATTCAAGCATCAAGATCAACATCCAATCAATCCATTTCATGCAATATCAAGACCTTGGAGAGATGTGTTAGATTTTAGCACTTCAAGGATTTCCATTCAAGGGTTTGGTGAGTTGCAACATAGCATTGATCATTCATCATTCCCTCCATTCATGTTTCATTTCATTTCAAGGTTTAATTACCAAAACGGATTTTGACTAGAAGGAAAACCCCCATTCCCCAAAAAAAAAAAAAATTTCCCTCTCTTTGTGTTTTTTAGATTTGCAAGTGAAGAAGGGTTGAAGATTGATCAAAAGTGCAATTTTGCAAAGGTGTCAAAGTTGTCATCATTGTTGTCAACACATGGAAACTCAGATCCTAAATTTATTTCCATATTTTCGAAAATGAAACCTAGGGAAAATAGAAGATAAGATCCACCTCCAGAGGACCCCAAAAATTGAGCAAAAAATCCCTACAAAGACTCATTCGCCCTAGGGAGAATCTATCCTAGGAGGACACTCAACAAGAGCTTTTGGTGACAAGTGCATAAAATCCTAACCTTCTCAGATCTGCTAAAAGTTTGTTGATTCTAATATTTTAATGTTTTAAATTGATGATTAAATTCTCACATTGCACAATTGGATTCATTTATTATTTTTCACTTATTTCCCAAAAATGCATTTCAGGTTGATTTACGCCATCCTCAATCACAAGGAAAATAGCAAGATCTCCATTAAGATTGACTCACCTAAGGGTTGAAATTCAATCTTGCCCTAGGGGATCTCTTTTTCCTAATGAAAGCAGGGAAATAGGTACATTACCTCCATTCAAAACCTACCTCACCTATTCCCCATCATTTCAACATCTTATAAAGAAGAATAGTTTTGTCCCTGAGTATGTGAGTTGTATTTTAAGGAAAAATATCTACTTCTTGCATGAGACTCTTCATCTTTGAAATACATATTACTTAAGAAACATAGTTAAGCTAATATTATATCATAAGTAGTTTGACTCATTTGCATCTCTAATGTAATTGATGTATTTTTTACCTATAGAAAGGTATAAAACATAACTTTGACTTGTAGACATGTGTGAGACATCATGCCCATCAAAGAATATATAACACACATGAAATCTCTGTCTAATTTATGATATTCTTCTTTAATCAACAATTATTCTTCCAACTCAAATAACTAAGAAAATTTTATAGGTTAGTCAAAATTTCCAACCCATCTTCATATTTTTATTATGGAGGGGGAAATATATTCCTTGAGAATAGAACTCTAATGGCAACTTTATCCATATTTCTTTGTCATGTTTTTTCCTCTTTTCATTTACATAATCCTTGTTAGCTTTCTAACTCCACTAAAAATCATATCGTTAAGTTCAAGGCTATGTAGATTATTCATCACTTTCTAAAACATAATTTCATATTAAAAATTCATAATTTGATGATGTATAGGAAAATATCCTCCTTGAGTATAGATATACAATGATGAATATATCCATATTTTATCCTCATGTGATTTCCTCTTTTCTTATCTATGCTCTTTCTTACCTTTCTAACTCCACAAAAACTCATATTTAGTGAGTACAAGGCTACGTATATTATTCATGACTTTATAAAAAGTAAGTTTATATTGAAAATATATTTTTACAAATTTACCATTTGGATCATCCTGAAGATGTCCAAGGTCACTTGGAACCCTTTGTTAATTTAACCTAGAAAAATTCATGATCTACAACGTACATTTAATTTCCAAATAGGTCCTAGAATTATGCTCTTTTATTTCATGAAAAACATATTTTTTATGTTATTATCTAAAGGTGTCTCTAATATAAGCCTTACAAGTAGAGGAGGCAACTTACGTCTATTTTTTATATTGGAAGGACCAATTTTTTTTGTATAGATACCCATGATACTATTGACTTTGAGAGTTTTATAGAAAATTTCACTTCATGATCATGACATATCTCACTACCCTTTACAAGAGAGGATCAACTAAATTTTGGATTATATGCCTGATTGGATATATCCTTATCATGAACCTATTATAATTATGTCATCTTCTATTTCAAATACATATTCATAAGCTTCATTTAATTCATTAATTTGACTAGATTTTTGTTACCTATTTTTGCTAATAGCTCAATCAGGTAGAGCTATTGTGATTTTCAAATGAAGAGTAAGGTACATCTTATTTCTGCTATATTACATTCATGTGCATAAACAAAATCAGAAGATTACATTACTAGATTTCATTTATGCATATACATATAACATAGGAGAAAGTGCAAAAACTTTGCAAGAAAAGTAATCTTTATTGATAATGCAAATGAATAATGTCTCACATAATCTATGAGACTGACTGTTTCAATGCAAATTAAGGAAAAACTATACATTTGCAGAAAATAAATGCACATATAGAGAAAAGTGACCCATCATTACCTGAATGACGAGTCCTGGTTGAGTCTGTCATGCGTCAGCTCTAGTCCTCCGCGTTTGTCCAACCTCCAATTGTTGCTCCTTGTTGCTCCTAGGTTTCATGCATGAGTGAGTTGAAGTTTGGTTAGACCAATGAAAAATCACCAATCAGCATATGCACAAACATCTGCAAACATATAACTTGACCTTCATTTGCATTAAAAAATTTTGCACATCATAAAATGTCCAAGGAAGCAAGAGTTATCAAACACATCCACCATATGCTTTTTTTTATCTAACATGTTTGCTTCTTGTGCAGGTATAGGAAAAATAATGTTGTTGTTTTGATTCATTTGATTACAGCATGTGGGATAAAATGTGGTTCCCACAAGGGTTGAGCCCAGCATGCTACCCTCATATGTCTTGAGGGATTGAAGTGTTATTGATCTTAGTGCCTTATCTTAAATCATTTCTGCATATTTTTTTATAGGAATCAGGATATAAAAATATTCATCTTATCGTAAGCATATCCACCTCTCTAGTCTTGCTACTCAGGTACTTGCATGTGAATACCATTACTGAAGAGGTGAATATGCTTACGCTAAAGATATCTATCCTTATTTCTTGAGGACTCTATCAAGATATATCATAAATGAGTCATGAGAGATGATCAAAGGAAATTTCAAACCATAAGCATAGTCATTCTTCATCAAAGAACCTAAGACTTTACAAGGAAAGCATTTTAAGTCTCTGGTACTTTGCAAAAAATGAAAAATAAAAGCATGAGAATAGCTTAGGTGTCGTACAAAGGTCAAAAGAAAGACATGGGAAGTCAGTTTTCTGGTCAAAATTTGACTCAGAGTCTAGAAGTATGACTGCCATGTAATCTAGAAAATATCAAAAGTATTATGGTTCCAACCTCATTATCTTTAAAGAGAAATGGTCTTGGAATTGGATGAGCATGTCATGCACTGTGTTGTGATTAGGATGTGTACAATGAATTTAATGATAGTCACGGAGCATAAGTGACATTCATGTTAGTAGGAAACAGTTTTAATTTGCATGGGATACCAAAAAGAACATGTAAAAACATGATAGTAATGCTCATAGGAAGGATCAAACCATAGAAAATGAAGAATGGGTGTCTTTCATTTAATGTAGGCATCTATACAGGTCAAACATATCAAGGAACAATGTAAGCATAAAAGATCTCAATAATTCAAAAGTAACAAGATTAGCCTTCTTTGGTATTATCTTTCACCTAATGCAAGTGAAGGTCAGGCACCATTTTATCAGTTTGTGCATTTGGTTCAAGATGTCTATGCTGCTAGCTACTATGCTAAGATCTGGAGATTTTATGACAACACTGTTTGAGAATATAGGTACCTAGCTTTCCAGAAAGAGATAGTATAGAGTGTGGGACATTCAAGATGATAAGGACAACATCAATATCAAAGGTTGGGGAAAATGAAATACAATGCATTAACATGGGCATCTTAAATCAGTCACATATTTGTCATAGACATTGAATAGGGACAAAATCAAGATATAGGGTTATTCAATGGTCATTCAAAATGGATTAAAGGAACAATGCCTTGAAGGAGCATAATTTCAAATCTATTGTTATGAGAAAATGAGCCTAACAATAAAGCAACAAGTCCTCTATCAGTTGAAGCATTCATTCATAGTCACAACAGTAATAAGAATTAAACATAGAGATGCTTCAAAAGATACCATGTTCAATGAATCTACTTAGTGGCTAGTGGGACACAACTTTCTGGAGGACAGAGAACAATATAGATTTTACTTCTTTTAATCAAAAGTGAGAATGCATGAAGAACAGGGAAAATGTAAGAATGTGAAATCTAAGCCCTCGACCTACTGGTAAAATGAAAACAAGGAAGCAATGAAGCCTCGATGCCTATTATGAGTACTGGTCGCAACCAATACAGGAGATAAAACAACAAATACAAAAGCATATACATGAGGCCATGTTTTTGAGTAAATAAAGGAGAAAAGATAAAACCCAGATTCAAGTAGGGTTTTCAACTTAAGTAAACAAATAAAAACCCTCAAATTTTCATGAGGTATTCTCAAAGAATACATACAAAAGAAGCTCGACCTACAAAAAAATGCCACATTTTCTTCAAAAATAATGCATTCAAAAGACCCAGAAAAGTGAAACCCTTGACTCAAATGGTGCCCAGAAGCCGAGCCACGGCTAGAACATACTGAGGAGTATTTTCATGAAATAGAACTCGGGTTTTAGGTAACCCAAAATGTTTTTGTCTGCATATATCTAAACCCATTTGGGGTTTTTCAAAAGCAAATAGAATATACAGAGGGTATTGAAATTTCCTCATACAAACTCACGAAAACAACAAAATCTATAGGAAGAGAACTAATCTTCCTCATAATATGCAAACCCATTTAGGTTTTTGTTTCATAAGTTATAACTACATATAAGGAAAAGAAAGGTCGAGCCATGTATTATAAACATAGTGAGATGCAAGAAATTTAAGCCTCGGCCTCTAGGGTTCTATATTTCCAAACCCTCAAGTCTCAACACAATAAATGTTAGAGAAAACAAGTAGGGGTCGTGCCATGAATGAATGGAAACTATTGTCATCTATAGAAGCTTCAAGAATCTGCAAGAATACAAGTGAGGAGACACGACTTGTGAATCAAAACAAAGCTTTACCTGTACGACATATATGGCCGCAACCATTTAAAGATGTGAAACATAGGAGAAATGAAGTCCATCAAAAAAATTTGTAGAAAATTTTGAAGTCGTGGCTGGAAAAGAAAAATGATGAAAGAGAAACATAGGAAAATAAGACATTTTTACCATTTTTTGTGTGGAATGAGCTCAAAATAACATTTTCATTCATAAGTAGTGAAAGAAAAACCCTTGCACAGACAAAGGCATACCTTAGCTTATCTCTGATGTATTTTACACAAAATCTGTGTGAAGAAAAACCTCCAAATGTCGTTGTTTACACTCAGAATCTGCCATGGAGGTCTGCTACAGAGTTTCCTCAAACCCTTGGTGGTGTTGGAAGACTCCAGAAGGCTTGAAGTGAAAATGAATTTCTTTCTTGCATTTTCCTTGGTTTTTGTTCATTAGGGTTTCTCACCGTAAAATGTTGATGGGAAAAGGTATTTTTTACCTTTCTTTTTAAAAAAATGCAAATGTGACTAATGAAACCCATGGGCTAAGACTATTGTCTTATGCCTTATGAATTCTCATATAACCTTGTATGCTAGTGCAAGTCTTTTGACTCATTTGTTTTCCTTGACCTATGTAAGGTCGATTAGGAGCTTTGTAATTTTGCATTGATTTTAAAATTGTAAAGCACATTTGACTTAAATGATGTTTGTTATAAATCATTAAGTCATGAGGCTATGTTAAATGAAAAATGGAGAACATGTGTTGACAAGGCCAAGTCATGAAGGTGACTTGGTTGAGTTGTTATGTCTTGCAAGCATATAGGGTGGTTAAGGTGGTTTGTCAAACATGTGGAGAGTATATTGGGATGCCTTGACTCATTTTCTTCATGACTTTGAGAGCATCTTGGGAGGTTATTTTTTAGTTTGGAAACATGATGAGGGAATATAGGGGTGGTTTTGCATGCCTAGATGCTTGGCATCGTCAAACTTACCTTTTTCACACATGGAAGCTCATTTTGGAGGGAATCTAATTACTAGATTTTAGGCTTTTTGGAGGCATCTGACCCAAGACAGTTTAAGGTTCCTATTTTGGTGCAACTGCTTGGGAGTTGATGGATATAGCCACTCATTTCACTCTTTGTACTCAGTTCTTATTAGGAAATTTCTAGAGTTAGTGATTTTGGGCAGTCCTTACACAAATTTGAGCATGCTTTGTAACTCTTCTAGAATATGAAATACAGAAAAGTCCTTGGACACCGTTGATTATGAGGTTTTTCCTTCGTATTCTTGTAGTATTGTGTGTAATCAAGTGATTGATCAAGTTACTTGTGAGGTATTTTTTATTTCCTTGTGACTTTGTCTCATGTTCTATACTTTTTCTGCAAAAGTGTGTCTATGCAGGTTGCAAACTGTGTCTTAAAGATGCATGTTTCTTTCTAATTGTGAAGTTATCTTCCTTTTAAAAGTTAATGCATTGAGGCCTCTTTGTGAAATATTTATGCAAAGGCATGCAGTAATAGGTTGTGCAAATTTAGTTTTTATCATCTGTAGCCAAGTGTCTGCAAATCTGAGTTTTTATATAGTCCTAGTCAGTTTGGTGTATCACCCTTTTAAAATTTTACTTTTCAATTTTTTAGTTTATGTATTCCTCTCCCCTTTTTCCCTGTCAAAGCAGTAGAGTAAGTTAGATTTAGGTGAGAACCAAGAGGAATTCGGCCTTCTCCAGAGGTTGATCTCCATTTTCAAAGCTTACATTTCGTGAGATCTTCCAATGTTGTTTCTGGATTGTTGAATTTTTTGATTCAACGAGGTGCAAATCTAGTAGATAAAAATTTTATCAAGACAACAATCTCTAATAGAAGTGCATTAATAAAACACTTAAGAGGATCTTAAGATAATTATTTAGAATAGTATCATTTTTTCTAACAAAGCAATAGAATCATGCAAAAATAATCTCTCATTGGTTTTTTATTATTCTTATTTACATTTGAAAGACGTGTAAATAGAATATGATCACCCTCATTTAGTTTTAAATGATTCAAACAAAATTGCACATGATTTTCTAGCTAGTGATTGAACCTAATGCAATATGATGAAACCATTTTTTCTATATGTTCTTCATCCAAGGTCTCAACAATAGTCTCACTACAATATCTTTGTGGCCCACCCATAAAATACAAGTAGTGAAGGCTAAAATACGTTAATTAGGATGTTGACTATCATCATCATGAAACTTTGTGAAACCTATTCTCGAATGATGTGAAAAATCATGATATCCACAAGATATCCACAAAATTCAACAAACTAATTTTATTTCCCCATGGTGAAGTAGGTGGAGTTAGATCATTTTAATATTATTATTTTTACATTGGTATGTTTTGATCACCCATTATTTGAAATGGATCCTTGTTCAACATAAACAATAAATCAACAAGATGTAGTACAATTAATGAAAATGAGTTGTCACCTAGAGTTAAGACATGAAGTGTTTAAAATGCAAGATCAAAAATAACTTTCCATTGTGATCTAGTATAGAAATTACCCATGGGAATGAAAAAATTCAATTTAGAGGTAGAAGAACTAGATTTCCTATTGTAACATCAAACTATCTGTATCTCATGTCTTACAATAAGCACCAAAAAATATTTTTATTTTAATTTTGACCTTTTGGTATAAAAAAAACATAGATGTGAAGTAAAAAATATCTTCAATTTATTATAGGAAGCTCCTTCAGAAATTGAATTAATCCTAAAAACTAAAATATAGACAAACTATATAGTTATTAACACTATAAAAACATATTCTTTAGGGGTTTTCAATAAGGAAATAAAAAAAATCTTGACTATATTTTTGTCTCAAGAATGAACAAAATATTTATAATTATATGACAAAAAATGGGCACACAATACCAAAGGCCTATGTGGCGTCTTTAAGTCAATGTAAAAGAAAGTTGTCATGGAGCACTTGGTTTATCAAAATTATTAGGACTTGGGTGATATTCAATTGCAAAGAGTCCTTGTATGAAGTGTTCATCTACATACTTGATTGTGGTGATATGTGATGAAGTTACAAATGTTGTAGTACAATAAGAATAATTATTTACATATGATAATGTTGTTGTAAGTATTTTGGTACATCCTATATCATGTTTCACATTTTTTTGGATAAAATACAAGGCATTTATATAGAAGAACTCACAATTGCATATGGAAGACAATATTTGTTAAAAAATGAATAATGAGGCAAGGGGAACTTGTCATATAATTATAATTCATGTGGCACAATATGAGTTGCAGAATATTATAGAAGATGGTATAATATATGACAAGTAGTTAGGATTAATATTATTCTAGTATGAGCTACCACAAGTGAGGAATCAGTAGTGGTGGTTATACAAAAAACATACATGTATGCTAATAATGTTAAGGTTGTAGCTATTGATTCATAGTGTGTGGTAGTGGTAGAGTATACAAGTTTTATCCATGTGGAGACATCATTCTTGGTGATTTATTTAGGATGTTGATGCCATGTATGGTAAGATTATAGTTTTATTACTCTTTTTTTTCCACAAGTTGGTTGGATAGTTAGATGGTTGGCATTCCATGAATGTCTATATATCATCATATAGGAAAGTGCCAAGATTTTTCGATTGTATAAAATAAAAGAATAGTATTGGATTCTAAATTGTTGATGTGATAACAATAGAGTGATTTTAGAATGGTTTGATGTATATTGAGACACTATAAAAGGTTCCAAAGATATTATATTAAATCATTGTTGAATCTAAAAATATAATTGTGAACATATTTTGGTCATGGGTTTTCTTAGATTTCTTGATCAATGACTAACCCAGTCCTTGATATTTAGGATTATCAAAGAACTTTACCGGCTCTAGAATAGATTGTTAATTTAATCCTAAACCTTTTCCTTTATACTGCATGCTCTGACATATTTTTATTCTAATAGGATATGTATTGTTATAGTAACAAGATGTTAAGTCTTCTTTGTGCTATTGGGAATCATCAATGGTAGTTGTCTCCTCATCAGTAAGAAAGTTGTCTTCAACAAAAGTAAGTGATCTGAATTGATAGTATATTGGTGTTTTTTCTTCCTTCATGTTTGTTTCTTGATCATTTTGTGAGATGTCCTTAGGGAGTCCTATGAATTTAGCTATAACTTCATCATCTATGTGTCCAGTGGAAGCAAGTATCTCATTTATTGAAGTGGAGTCTATTGGCATATGGATGGGATCAATTTTAATTTTGGAATCATGGATGGCATGGAAAGGGGTCATAATGAGGTATTAATCAAGAATAGGATGAGATTGAAAGGTTTGGATTTAAATTGATCTTGATTCTTTCTAGGGATTTCTTCTTGATGTTTTGGATTATATTCTTGACATAGAGTAGGTTTGGCTAATGTGGTAAGAATAAAGGATACTTGTGTAGTCTTAGCATGTTGGCATGGTGATAATTTATTTTGAATAGGAACCACATAAGTGGTAATGATGGGCAATGTGATATCGGATGATGTTTTTTTGGTCCAAGATCTCTTGATTATAAGTTGGATTGGCATCAAACAATAGATTATCTATTATGGATATCCCTTGGTGAAAATACTGAAAATTTTTATTATTGAATGAGTTGGTTGATGAGAATAATGTGAATTGATGTTGTAAAGGTGTAGAGGATGAAGGAAATGGTAAGAGAGATGGAGGCTTCTTGTCGTGATGCTTCTTCAAGATGACCTATTATGAAGTCAAATGAGGGGGATATTTTATGACCATTGCTAGATATAGGTGAATGGTTTTGATCATGCTTGGGAAAAGTGTCTGATATATGTCTGATTTCTCACTATGTGAGCCATGGATGTTATCAATGTGATTATTTTGTGATGAATTTTTAGGATGACCTTCAACAGTGATATCTCCCCTATCAATGAGATCTTGAATAAGATTTTTAAATTTATAGCAACCTTGAGTGGCATGTTCCTTTGCTCTATGATATTCATAAAAAATTGTATCCCTCCACCATATAGGTTTAACCTATGGTTTATATTGATAATTTTTTGGAAGTGTTATCATGTTGGCTTGAACCAATTTCTTCAGTGTTGATTTGATAGCTTCTCTTAATGGAGTGTACTTACATTGAGGATTATTTTTTATTGTGGGGGTCCTCTTTGTTGATTTTTTGGGATGGTTGCCGGGGTTTGATCAATGGGCGGTGTTTCTAGGATTATTGTTGGTTGAGCATTTGAATCCATCTTAGCATCTACCACACCATTGTTGACCACATTTATGTTCTTTGACCAAAAACAGGATTTGTCATTAGAGGATCTTTGGTTATCTTTGTCATCCTTAAATATTTTCATGAGCCCTTTTTCTATTAGGGATTTTTTAATGGTTAGTCCTTTCTCTATGAATTCATTGAATGTATTAGAGCATTGGAATTTTAGATGAAACCCTATTTCAATGTTTAAGTTTTCAATGAATATTTCCACCAATTTCTTTTCATGTATGTGAGAAGGAAATTTACTGGCAAGTCTTCTCCATGTTTGTAAGAAGGAGGAAAAATTCTCTCCATCATTTTTTTAGAACCATACATGTCGTTTATGGAGGTTTCACATTCCAAGTTGTATGAGAAGTGTGTTATAAATTTCTCAACTAATTCTTTGAAATTCTTAATGTTGGTTAGTAATTGTGAGAACCACTCCATAGATTGTCCCCCTAAGCTCATGAGGAAGAAGTGCATTAGATAAGTATCATTATGGATCACCTATTGACAAGGAATGTAAAATTATCTAATATGCTTGACGGGGTCCTCTTTTATATTATATTTATCGAACTTAGGAATTTCAAAATTCCTTGGAAAAGGAGGCATAGGTATTGTCTTGTCGAATGGGTAGGGGCATATATCTTCAAGCGTACAACTTTTCTTTGTTGACCCCATATTCATGTTTGAAATCTGTTAATTTTGAATTTGGAGAGCCAAGCTTCTTTTTTTGTGTGGGGACTTGCATGTTGTGAGGATCATAGGCGGATGTGGAATGTGTAGATGAATAACCTAGGGGAAATTTTGTTGATAATGAATTTTGGTGAGTGTATGAAGGATTTTGGGGAATGTAAGTATGAGTGGTGGGTTGGATGTGATGAACTGTTGTTGGAGGTTTTTATATGATATTTATTGACCCATGTTGGGGTTGTGATGGAGGTAGTGCTTTGAATTCATGGAATTTTTATGGGTGTTTTGGTTAGGTGGGTTTAGAGGAATGATATGAGAGTTAGGGGTGATAGTATGTTGAGATTGTGTTGTGTAATTATAGGTGTTGGACATGAGTGGTGGGGTAACTTGAGTGGAAGTTTAGATTTGGAATGATGGATTGGTTGTGGTATTATGAGGGTCATGTGTGTGTGATTGCATAATGTGAGGTGGTTGAGATGAGTTAGGAATGATGGAGTGTTAGGTGTTTTGTTATAAAACAAGTTGTTTATTTGTAAGGTATGTGTTGGAGCTTGGGTGTATGTGGGAGGCACTAATATGTGTGTCAAATTGGTTGGTATGAATGTTTGTGGGATAGTGGATGGTATTTGTTGAGATGGGTTTGAATTACGGGTAGGTAGGGTAGAAGATATTATTTAGGGTTGGATGTGTTTATTATTAATGGGTGGTATGAATGTGTGGTTTTTTAAGTCATAGAAGGTGGTACGATGTTAGGGTAGTTGGTGAGGGGTATGTTAGAGTTGTTTTGGGATATTATGTTAAGGTCATATGTGGTAGTGCCATGTGTTCATAGTATGATATCATTATAATTGGTTTCCCTTAAGGTTGATGATGGAGTGTTATTAGGGATGTATTTTATGAGGGTGGTGTCAAATGTTGTGGGTAATTTAGCACCTTATTGTGCAAGTTGTAGGAAATATTGATCTCGATCTACAACAAGTAGGGCGTCAACTAGTCTCATGGCGCTTACATCTTGTTCTACCTCTAAAAATTCCTTGGGTGTTATTTCTGTGACTCCACTAATGTTTGGACTATGATTAGGACTCAATGGAGGCAGGGTTTCAAAACCCCTTGAAACAAATGTGTGTATGTCTCCTTTTGGTCCTCCAAATAGTTCCCTGTGTAAGGGTGTCCTATTGGGATCTTGGTGCTCCATTTTCTTCTTAGACTATGACCTTGTTTCAATGAGCATATAAGGTGTGTCTAATATTTGATTTATGTATATGTTAATGGTGATTTCAGATAATGATTGGGAAAAGACCAAAATTGCATCTAGATCTTAAGACTTTATGATCAGGGTTTTGATAATGATATTTGAATTGTGAACTAGAATTTTGAGTTCAAATTCAATAAATAAAAGGGTGGAATAGTCTAACAAAGAAGTAGCCAAATATTCTAAGCTAATCTACCCATAGATAAGCTAGCTTAATTCTTCAACTTGGAGAAGGAAAAATTCCAATCCAATCCCCCAAACTAGGGATAATAGGGGATATCAAAGATCTAGATAAATTGTAATGAGTTTGATCCTTATGTGTGGATGACTATATGGATGATGGTAAAATTGTTCTAAGCCCAAGTCTAGGTGTGATTGAAAGATGCTAATGAATGTGTAATGGGATATATAAAACCTCAAGTTCACCTCTATTATTCTAAGTTGGTATGTGTCTATAGGTTTTTTTGGTAAGCTTAGAGGATTCAAAAGTAGTAAGAACCCTGATGGAAGAGAAATTGTGTAATAAAAGGGAACAATTACATCAATGATAATTTTAGTTGTAGGATTCTAGTCTCCAATGAATGATAGTTCTAGTTGCAGGATAGGATTGATGAAAAAAATTAGAAGCAATTGTTCCTATCTATGCAACAGATGTGCCTATATAAGTAGCAATTGTGCATTTCTAGGGCACAATTAAGCCACTTTGTAGCACAATTGTGCACTTCTATACAATAGTTGTGCCAAACAGTGTGACCAATGCACTAGAAAGGGTGTCAATTATGGAAAAGGAGGAAAAGTATGACACAAAAGGACATATTAAAAATTTTGATGTTCAAAGATGAGTTACAGCTCAATATTAAGGTAAAATTGGTGTTCAATAAGAAATTATGCTACTTTGTGAATTAGATATGCCAATGTAAGCCACAATTGTTCCTAGTTATACCATAAATGTGCTTATCTATGACACAGATGTGCCACATAGAGGTACAAATATGCAAGGCTAGGACAATTGCAGCCAGGGATTAAATGGATGCAAAATTTTGACCTATGATTGAATTGTATAATATGTTCAATTGTATGGACTAAGAGACAGATGCATGAATTTGAAGTTCAATCATGTTGTTCTAACTGGTTTTGGTGTATTCTAAGTGTATTAAGTAGTTATGGCAAGAAAACACTTCAAACAATATACAACATATAGAACTGACCCCAAGGGAATACATATGATTTTGTGAGGCGTCTTCAACAAGAGCATGCTATATGGTAACATGGGTATTGAACAATGAATACACACTAAAAATACACAACCTAGCTAGTAGTAAAAAGGTGTGTCAACTTAAAGTGGTCCCACCCATTGGAGCACAATACCTTCCAATGAATGGGTAACTAGGGTATGCCAAGGTCATGTACCACCTTGACAACCCTCACCTTGAAAGGAAAAATTCCTAGCAAGGAATAGCAGTCACCTCAATAAGGGAAAGTACATGGTGAGTAACTTCATGTATGATATTATACATTGCACCACAATAAACTGACGGTCAAAGTTATTAAAGGCTTCTAATCACAAGGTTTGTAGTGGATTGATGAACAGTGAGCCTTTTAGATAGTTCCCAATATTAGAGGGGTCTCCTTCGCTCTCCTCACAAAATGTGTCTCAACGGACCGATGGTCACGCAGCTTGGCTCGAATGACATTGGCCACACTTTGGGGTACAAATTTCATTCTCCCCCTTTTATATACCCTTCCCGAACACATGGTTGAGGTCAAACCCTAGGGTGATGAAATCCCCAAGCATGCCTCCTACTATAAGTAAATAAAGAATGATTGTTATTTTTGATTCCCAAGATCACACTAGGCATGAGGGAAGAGCATACGTAGACAACCAGCTACTCAAGTAAACAAACAAAAAATGCAAGTCCTAAGGTGTTTTTGATCTCCAAGATTGTACTAGGTGCGAGGAGAGAGAATATGCACCTAGGGACTTACCAGACATGGAAAACAAAGTTCATTCACCTTAATAAATCAAAATTTTATCTAATCTATGAAAAATCACACATAATTCCTACACCAGATAACATTAGTAGTTTGTGTTTTTAGTATTCATCCCAATGACCACCACAAGCTACTCAACCAAATGATTAGTAACCCAAAAACCTGACAAACAATTATGTGAATTTGACTAAAAAATAAGGAAATAAAGTAGATTATACATTTTATCAATTGTGAGCTTTTGCACAATAGATGCACCAGTATACAGAGCAATTACACCTATCTAAGAAGAAATTATGCTCAAACTAATTGCAATTGTGCTCTTTTGCAGACAGTTGCAACCAACAAAGGAGCAATTGTGCACTTCTACATAGAGACCAAAAGAAAATAGAAAATGAAGGCAAAAACCTACTTCTAGGGGTCAAATTATCAGTTTAATCACCAAAAAATGACACAAACAGGGTTTTTCATTCAGATACCCAATACTCAGAAAACATAAAATTTTAAGAAACCCAACAAAATTAATTGTGCCCAAACTAGCTTCAATTGTGCCCAATAGAGTAGAAATTATGACTTGTGTAGCAAATGCGCCTGTTTGAGTAGTAGTTTTGACCAAATCCCTAAAATTTGTATCGTTTTGTAGACAGTTGCATAAAATGACCCTATAACTACAAAAAAACTTAATAACTCACAAAAAACAAGGTTAAATCAGGGACAAAGGGGGTCCTACCAGGTGTTACAGAACATATGACCTATAAAATCATTTGCAAATCTAAATGATAATCAACAAAATTCAAGATTCATGGTCAAATGATCACACCAGTGAAGCAATTTGAAAGAAGATCAAACAAAAAATCAATACCTTAAACCTGTGAGATCTTCAAGTTGAGCTTCATTTCTCCTCTCTTCACTTTGGAGAATGGTTTTGAAATCCTTGCTCTCAAATTTATAATAAGTGCAATAGCAATAAAGCACTATCACAATTTAAGTATACTTTCATTGCACGATCTGAGATGATCAATGAAGGATAGGGAGGCTTGATTTATAGATTTTTGGTGATAGTGATAAACAATCAAGATCAAAGGAAAGACTAAAAATTATCAATGGTGGAGAATTGATGAGAGGAATTGATTTATTGTTAACTAACTGCGTGATTCTAGATAATAATTTGTGTGATTCAATTAAGAGAATTGATTGAAGTGTTAATTGAGACTGTCGGGTTGTTGACAAGATTGATTGATCAGTTAACTGATTTGACAGATGAGTGGACTTGAAGTGAGTGAGAGTGAAACAAAATTGATGAATTAGTGGACTGATTAGATTGATTGGTAGACTGAGATTAAGTCTTAGTCAGGGGGTGAGGTGGAAATGCATGGAAATTAATAATTAATTAAATCAACTAATTAATAATGGTATATGTAAAATGGATTAAATAAAATAAATAATTTTATTTATTTGGAGAATGGATAAATTAAATAATTGAATAATTATTTATTTTTGATAATTTTGAAAATTAATTAAATAATAAAAAATTATTTAATCAATAGAAGAATAATTAGTAAATTAATTAAATAATCCAAATTATTTAATTAATAGAGGGAACTAGTGAAATAAGGTAATTTAATTAAATAAAAAAATATTTAATTAAATGCAACAGATGGATTGATGATGCCTAATGATGGAAAATGATGATTTTTTGGAAGAAATATGTCAGTCAGATCTAGGTGTCTATAGTAACACTTCATTTAGTGATGGTAGAGGATAATTATCTTTTTTTGAGGATTTATTCAAATTTTTGAAAATAATGCATAGCTTTATATCTACATTATTCTTCTTGACATGGATTAAATTTACCACCCAAGTTGAATGTATGATAGGGAAGATGATTCTAGTTGAAAGAAGATTCTTTTCTTCTTAGAACATTAATGGTTCCAATAATGCATTTATAGGCCATTATTTTTTTCCATAGGATTTTTCTCCTGATTTTAATGGAATGGTATACGTTATGATAGATGTATCATACATCTTCATATCTTCATAACTCCATGCTATGATGTGATGATAATCTTTAAGAGCTCTATAAATTCCTTCTCATTCTTCCAAAGTATAGACCTTGCCAATTAGAACATTTTTCTAATCACCTTCATTAGCTAGATTGAAAGGTTCATGTTTTCTTATCTTATCAATACCAAATAACCTTTGTAATTCAATCATTCCCTTAGGAATTGTATTATTTATTAATTTCATTATGTTTTCTACCTCCATCTCCAACTCTTCTCTATCCACTTCATCAATCACTTGTGCTTCAGACACACTAGTGTTTGTGATGAAATCAAGATTTTCTCAATCATCTTCAAAGACTTGAAAATTAGTCACACTATATGGTACTAATGCAACTGATACTAACTCAACTAAAAATATTTTAAATCCAAACAAATTTAAAGGCTCTAATGTGTTGGATGCAGTAACCAGTGTATCATCTTGATGATTGAACTTCCTTGGTATGTGTTGGGTATTGAAAGCATCAAAATTTTCAATAAAGTCCCAGATATAATGTCTATAGCTAGAAAACCTTTTATAATCACACACATGTAGCTTCCTGACTTTCTTTACAACAAGTTCAAAATCTCCTTGAAATTTTAATATTTAACTTTCTTTGTCAATAAAATTAATAACCATGAATCAAAGCTGCATACTTAGCAATATTGTTCATGCAATGAAATTGTAATTTGTATGCAATAAAGAAATATTTACCTTGAGGATTGATTAGTTCAATTCCAATTCTAGCTCTTTTATTTGACTTTGATCCATCAAATTTTAATGTCCACATATGATCTTTAACTTCTCTCAGTATTTTGATCTTTAAATTATCTTAGGACACAACCTTTTCACAAGGCTTCTATATTTCTTCAATATTCACTAGAACATCCATTTCTAGTTTTTCATCTTCTTTTTCAATAGGTATTTGAATGAATTGGATGGATTCTTATAGTTACACATTTTCTTCAATTACATCTTCAATAGGAACATGTTCACTTTTAGTATTCTTTTGATCTTGTAAAGAAAAAAAAAATCTCTATTGAAAATTGTAAGACATATGGAACAATTTATTTTTAAATGTTCAATGTTGTGTACTCTACACTGGCCTTTAAAAAAATATCTTCTAAGAAGATCATTTCATATTTTTGCTACTTTACTTTCTTGAAAATGAAATTTTGAAAACTTTCCAAAAAGCCTTCATCTTTTGATGAAGGTCCATAATCCAAATCATTTAACACATGTGTACTAAGAGTCATCCAAATATCATTATTGTAATTTATCTAGCACATGAAAAAAAATTCCACTTGAACACCCCAAATGTTTCATCCATACACACCAAGTTCAACCTCAAAGTAGAGAACTTCATTGTTTTGATCATGTTTTGTGATTAAATACTTCATCCTCATCTCCTTATCAGTCCTAATCTGATCAAGAATACCCCTCCATGGAAACCATATGTGAGAGAAATAAGTAGCCATGTATCCATTTAGATTCTTTAGCCAATTTATACTCAATAAAATTTCATAAGCCTCAAGGATATCAACTAACTAAATATCAATCTAGTGTTGAACTCTTGGATCAGATGATAATTGCATATGAATATGCAATAGTTCTCATGTCACATTCACTACAATTTATCCAACTGAGTCACCTTTTTATAACACTTGGCTAGGGATAACCCTAAGTTCTGACACATAGAAAAGTGTATAGCATTTGTGATGCACCAAAGGCTACTAAGAAATTATGTAATACGCTACTAATAAATAATGTATTTCTTCCCAAATATTCTTAGGTTTAGCAAAAAAGGTGGAGACTCGGTCTTTTCTTTATATAATGTTACCTAAGCACAATGTCTTGGAGTCTTATCTTTAGGCTTAAGACTGATTTTTTGGAGATGTATCTGTAACTAGGGCATCTCCTTTTGTTAAGTTTCATCTAAGAACTTAAATAATGTTTTCTTGATGACTGACATCTTAACTAACTTACTCAAAGTAAAATTAATCTTAATTTTCTTGGTTTCCTTGGTAATGTAACTAGCTAGCTTATCTAAATAATTTTTTTTATTTACCTTCATGTGTTGTTGGCTAGAAATTGGTAGAAGATTGAGGAACTACCTTTGATGGCTCAAGATTGTTACTAGACTATAAATCTAGAGGAGTGTCAAAATTATTCAGTGGTATGAGAGTAGTCAAAGGTCTTTTTGGCCAATTATTGCTCATCATATTATAATTATGTCCCTTTGATATTTTTTATATGCATATACTTCATCTACTTCTTGATTAGGTTCATTATCATCCTCATAGGGAAACACATGCATTTCTAGCATCATAGAAAATTCATATCCGGGTGATCCCATAAAAGTGGTTTACACTTTTTGGCCAAACTTGACATTGAACTAATTTTTTTAACTAATTCTTCACTTTTGGGCACCTATAGCTGCTAAAACATGAGGAATTTGAAGATGATGCAAACTAGTGATTTGTGAAATTTTGTCTGTAGATTCTAAATATATATTTTTTAATTTTTTTTGGAATCAGATTGCATTTCTTTTTCCATCTCCTTCGAAAACTAGTTTGTAATAGTAAACACCATTTTTAAAGAGTGATGTTCACCATAAACAACATAACTTTTTTCTATGAAGGATAAAATTCTATTTTTTTTGAACTTAGATTTGTAACTACAATATCTAGCATATTCATTTGGTTTCATAGTGTTTTATTGAATATTTTTTCTTAATTAAGTTTTGAAGTTAAACCAATTACAATTTAGACATAGGCGAACCATTTACAACATAACTTTTTTTGTATATATCAAAATTCAAATTTTTTTTTACCAAGGACATCAATAACTAGCACACACATATTTTTTAGAATTTTTTTTTGTAATCTATTATTTTTCACATGTGCAAAACAAAGAGCTTGATTTTTGATGAAAAACCTACATTCACAAGAAATAAAAATAAATATAATAATCAAATTAAATATATTTAAAATTATACTTTTTGGGAAGTTTATAATAAGGAATACATACTTACAAAAAAAAAAAATTAATTCATTCATTTGATCCCCCAAAAGGTAAATCAAAAGTGGTTTTTTATCAGCATTTTGATAGGTGTAAAGGAGACTCCATTATAGGTATGGTTTAAAAGTAGCAAGGTTCTATCCAAGGGTGTTTGATCTAAGGTGGTTTGATCATACCCTCTTCAATTGGAATCCTTTAAATGGAACTTTTCAAGGCTTAAATCATTATATTTTCCAAAAATATGTGATTTTAGCAAAAATCAGGATGTCCCAAAAAGTGTAAACCACTATTGTGGGATCACTAGTCTCGTAAGCACTTCTTTTTCTTGTGAATTACTAGGTTCAAAAAAATTTGCATTCAATATTTCATTCTAAAATTTGTCAAAGGTAAATTTGAACTAAGGAAAAACCACCTTTGTATGAGCATAAATATTATGGATTCTATACTAATTATTTGATGCAGGAGCATCTGAATGCACAAACAATCCTGCACAACCAAAAATATTTTAATCTTTTATGCTTTTGTTTTGTTTTGATTTTGGGTTGCAGGCATAAATTATTGAAATTCTCAATTCCTCCAGCATAGTAGTATTTGGTGACGGATTGTGGGAAAATCAAATTATTTAATCGATTCATTTCTTTTAAATTATTTTAAAATTGTTGAAAAGTGTTAATTTTGCTAAAAAGGAAAATCCCACACCCAAGCTTGGAGTGGGCAATTGATATGCTCTATAACTCCACTTTAAAAATTTGAATTTGCATTCTTTTGCAAGATTGGAATGAAAGGGAAGTGGAGAGAGTGGGTTGTGAAGTGGGAAGACCAATTTTGAATTACAATTGAATGCACACACCCGAAAGAGGAAAAACCCACATCTAGGGAGGAGTAATGAGTATTCTGGAGGTTTGACTGGAATTTTGGGGGAATAGGAATATTGTCTGGGTTGTAATTGTGAGACCCAATCTCAGTAAAACAACCATAACTTTCTCATTTCTTAAAGAAATTGAGAAATTCAAAATATTCAAAAAAGTTGGGAAGGAGATGCATAAAACCTAGAAACTGTTTTAAAATATGGATATGAATGAGAGAGCAGTGATAGGAAGAAAGTGATAGGTTTTAAGAAGTTTTTTGTAGGGAAAAGAGATGCAGAGAATGTGAGAAAATGGTGATTGTTTTGAAGGAAGGAGGATTTGATTTCAATTGATGTGTGTTGTAGGTTCCTTTTGTTGTTCAAAGAAAGTAATAATCAGATTTTTGGCTGCTTGTAGGTGTTTTCTAGAGAATATGAAGTTTACTAGTGTTTTCCTGTAGGTTGGTATTGTTGGATTGGCATAGTATGAGAATGTGGAAGCTATTGTACATCATTGATATTGCAAGCATATTGGAATGAGATAAAACTTTAAGTTTCTTAATTATTTGTAGTCTCAATTTGTGCGAGAAAATTTGATAATTTGGATCTTCAAGCATTTCATTTCATCATTTAAAGGTGATCTTTATCTAATGTTGAATGTGGTAAAATAAGGGTTTTTGAGGATTTTTAACTATGAAATCAGAGGGGTATTTTTGGGAGAAAAATTATGTACTTATTTTCTTGTAAATGAATGTGGGGGCTTTCATTTTTCAAGTTTTCAGTTGAAAAGGCATTGGTTTGATGGTTCAAAATAATTTTCAAAAAGAGTTGTCTTGCATCAAATGGTATCAGAGCCATAGGTTCTGAGTGCATAAGAAAATCATTGAATGTGAAGCAACTTATGCTAGGACCGATGGGTGGATAGAGGAAGCACACTAGAATTGTTCAAGAAGCTTGAGAGAATTGTTGCAGGTGTGCGAGGAGTCCTGAGCAATTAAGAGCTAAGAGGGACAAACTATTGAAATGTAAAGCATGTTAGTTGAGTTGAGATTGCAGCAGATAAGATGGGGTGGGTCATGAGGAGACCCACGAGAATATTATTCTAGGAACAATATTGGGATAAGGTAGAAAATGAGAAGTTTATGAAGATGGGATAGATGGTCCATGAGGAAGTGAGAAACATCAAGACGAGCATAGATAAATTGAAGAAGAATATTGGTAAAGATGAGAGGATATTGGTGAAGAAAAGTGAGAAGAAGAAAGATGACAATGAGAAGAAGAGTAGAGAAAACAAGTGTTGCAGCCCAAGGCAGAAGGAAAAAGAAGTGAGAGCCCCTATAAAGGATGAAGATGTAATTGTGATTGCAACAGTAGAACATGAAGAAATTGCAGCTATTGATGAAATTGCAACAGTATAGGATGTAGTTGCATCGATGGGGTATCAGGAAGTTGCAACTCAAGATGAAAAGAATGATGGGACAACAAAAGAGAAAGCTCGGTAAAGTTGAATTTTCTTGAATTTAGTGAAGAGGAGATTGAGTTGAAATTTCATATTGATAAGGTGAATAAGGAGCTAGTGCAAGTAAATAGTAAGAGAGATTATGAAGTTGCAGATTGGTGTATGGATAAGTATTTGCATGTAGAGGTTGTGGAGGATGATGCAGGTGGAGCTTGGTGGAGGTGGTCAGCCTATGGTGGGATTGAACCCACGAATGAGAAGAGGAGAGTAAAGTGTATTTGGTGGAGGAGGGAAATACATGGTGGATGTGAATCCATGAGAGTAGAGAAGAATTGTGAACACAATTGTGGAAGGAGGATGGTTCTTGTGTTGATGAAGTGCTAGAAGAAGAGGAAGAAAAAATCATTTATGTGCACTTTGGATAGTGATTGAGTTCGCTACAGATTGTTTGCAATCTGAAAGAATGGTTCTACAATTCAACTCCACTTTTGTGAACCTATGCTCACAAACTTTCTACCCAGTTTGTTTGATGCATGAGCATCCACCAAAAATATTTTAAACTTGTATGTTTTTGTTTTGTTTTGATTTTTGGTTGTAGGCACAAATTATTGAAATTCTCAACTCTTTCAGCATAGGAGAAATTGATGACAGATTGTGGGACAATCAAATTATTTAATTGATTTATTTCTTTTAAATTATTTTAAAATTGTTGAAAGATGTTAATTTTCCAAAAAGGAAAATCCCACACCCAAGCTTGGAGTGGGCAATTAATATACTCTGTAACTCCACTTTGAAAAATTGAATTTGCATTTTGTTACAAGATTGGAATGCAGGGGAAGTGGAGAGAGTGAGTTGTGAGGTGAGTAGACAGATTTTGAATTGCAATTGAATGCACATACCTGAAAGAGGAAAAACCCACATCCAAGGAAGAGTAATGAGTATTCTAGAGGTTTCACTGGTATTTTGGGGGAAGAGGAAGATTTTCTGGGTCGTACCTATGAGACCCATTCTTAGTAAAAATAGTCATAACTTTCTCACTTATTAAACACATAAAACCCAGAAATAGTTTTAAAAGATGGATACGAATGAGGGAGCAGTGATAGGAAGAAAGTGACAGGTTTTAAGAAGCTTTTAGCAAGGAAAATAGATGCAGAGAATGTGAAAAAATGGTGATTGTTTTTAAGGAAGGAGGATTTGATGTCAATTTGTGTGTGTTGCAAGTTCTTTTTATTGTTCAAAGAAAGCAATAATAAGATTTTAGGTTGCATGTAGGTGTTTTCCAGAGAATATGAAGTTTGCTTGTGTTTGTCTGTAGGTTGATATTGTTGGATTAGCATAGTATGAGAATGTGGAAGCTATTGTACATTGTTGTTGCAAGCATATTGGAATGAAATAAAACTTCAAGTTTCTTAATTATTTGTAGTTTCAATTTGTGCGAGAAAATTTGATTTGGATCTTCAAGCATTTCATTTCATCATTTAAAGGTGATATTTATTTGTTGTTGAATGTGGGAAAATAAGGGTTTTTGAGTTTTTTGACCATGAAATCAGAGGGGTATTGTTAGGAGAAAAATTATGAATTATTTATTTTCTTGTAGATGAATGTGGTAGCTTTCATTTTCCAAGTTTTCAGTTGAAAAGGCATTGGTTTGATGGTTCAAAATAATTTTCAAAAAGAGTTCTTCCATGAGTTTGAGTGTAGTTCTAGAGTTGTTTGAATTTAAATTTATGAGTGAGTTGCTAGACCTATCTCTTATTTTTGGTGTCTTGAGGTAGTTATCTTGCATCAATATTTAAAGAAACGTTAGCTAAATTTACTCTAGTTGGTGGTCTTGCTTCAAATTGGACATAATTGTCTAAAGGAGATGGAATTCCATTGTTCGGCCTAGTGTTCCATACTCTTGCAATTTTAGTAACATTATGATTTATACTATGTTAATTTTGACTATTATTATAAGAAGAATTTTTGATTTCTAAATCGAATAAGCTTAGTAGTTAACCTCTTTAGTTTTGCATATATCTATTTAACGTAATCTTTCTCTTTGAGCCTTTTCTATCAAATTATCTTGAGTTTGAGGAAATAAAGAGTTTTCAATGGGATGAACTTGAATGATTGTAGGTTCAAGATGTAAGACTAAAGATTGACTATTTCCAACTTATGGAATTTTAATTTGTGGTAGGGGAGAGGGGCCCATAGTGGAGTAGGCTCCAATAGTGGGGATAGAAGTAGTCCTCAATGGGCCTCATAGTGGAGCATCTTAATAGCCAATTGCAAAACACTTTTTTATCCATAAAGTACACAAATTGACAAATCATGTGATGCCACATCGGCACACCAATAAAACATGACTTAGTACACCACTGTCAGTCTCACTTTTTTTTTAGCCTTTTTTAATACCTTAACAAAAAGCATGTTGATGTGGCATCATATTTGATGATGTATCCCTAAAATTAATTTTTTTAAGCAGGTGAGTTGCCAAATAAACTGTTGTACAAAATTGGGACTGATTTGAAATTCCATGTAGGATTTTGAGAAACTCAAAATTAGGGTGCTCCACTATGGGACCCTCTCCCCTATTGAATTCAGCAACGAAGTATGATTTATGAAAGTACCATTAATTCTCTATATTTCTTTTGAAATTAGAAGTTTTATAAAATTCGTGAGAAGACCATAGCCTACATGTCCCATTTCTTTGGTATAAGATTTGGTTAAATTCGCAACAAGTGGAATTCTTTTTTCATGAACATTGAAGTTAAAGGATCTGAAGAAGCATAATACAAAAGGAGTGCTATAGCTTGATTCATAATGTATGGAGCTTGTAACCTTGAATGTTCCTTTTAGAATTTTCCGTTAAATTTTTTAATGAATTATCCTTCAGTTCTTTTGACTTCGACAAACTCATGATACAACATAATTGTATCAACTCGAATTTGAAACCTTGCAAGGAACGCGGCTTGCATCAGGTCCTAGTTTATAATGGAATTATTTGGAATATTGATGTATCAGTAGTATGCTTCTTCTTCAAAGATGTATGGAAATAAATGAGACACGACATCTTCATGTTGTATTCTAGCATGAAATAAAGTATCCTTTAAAATTTGTGGATGATCTTTTGCATCTTAATGCATATTATACTTCAATAAAATCTTCTCATGATTCTTTTGTAGATCATGATACACAATGAATTGAATTGGAGAGTCTACATTAAAGAAATCCGTCGGATTCACTGGAGGATTGACTAGATCTTGATTTCCCAGGACAACTCCAACATAATTTATTTTGTTTCTTCAAATTCTTCATGAATCTCTTAATTCAAGCAATTCACTGGGGAATCACTAGATCATGACCTAGTGATGACTTTGGATTTTTAGCACCACTTTTGTTGATGTGGTTTGTATACACACAACTTAGATAAAATATACTAATTAAATATTATCTCTCTTCAAATAATTTAAATTCTAAGACATAATTTGGTATCCCAAGGCTTCAATTGTCAAACTATCTTGATGCACTAGTTTTCACTCAAAGTTCATTATAGGCCGATTTTCACAAAGGAAGTTAATGGAATTGTTCTTTACTTTGGAGCTAAATATGAAATGGATTCATAAATTAGTTCACTACATTCTCAGTATTTTATCTCTATTTACTAAGACCAAAGGTTATTTTGACAAATTTGAAAGAATTATGAATAACTTTGATCAATTCTTCTAAAACTAGACTTAACAAAAAAAATAAAAAAAATAAAAGAAAAAGATTAAGGGAGGAAGAGAAAGAGTTAAGAAATCAAATTTTTGGTGATCACACATGAATATCCTTATAGAACCATAAAGTGAGACCTAAATCAATCTATTATTCACCATAGTTTTTCATAAATACACACAAATGATGCAAATATTCAAAGGATACTTATCACACAAAGAAATTGATAAAATGCACCCAAATATTGGTGCAAGAATTTGATATTTCAAGGAAAATTACAAGTATATAGTCATATAGAATTTACAATCAGGAAATGACCTTTCATCGGCTTCAAGTTCACAAGACTTTACAAGAATATACAAATGATATTGTTGATGTGAAAGGAAACCATGAAGTAAACAATACTTGAGAATTATTCAACCTATTGCTCAACCTTTATCACCAATTTCCAATCCCATAAAATGAATAATTGTGGCCCTTTTATAGACACAAGGAATCAATAGTTAGTTAAAAATTAGTTATTGAATCAATGGTTCAAATTACATCTCAAAAATGATTGATTACAATTCAAAAGATAGTGGCATATTCTTTTGGAATCACCATCTTTATAGTTGGCACAAGAGAATATCCTCTAGAATCAACATCTTTGAATTTCAAATTCAACATATTCCCTTTCATAGTTACACCTTTACAAAACAAACAATTGACAGCATAAAAATCACTAAATAACTTTCAAAACTTGATGATGCACAAGAAAATGAGGAAGTTGGACACAAAAAATCCATAGAATCAGTAGGCATTAGAAACCCCACAAAATTGAGTAAAACCCATTCTCAAATATCAACTTCAAGGACATATTCAACAACGCATTGTTCCTCCAATATAACATATTTTCTCCTATATTTGTTGAAGGTAATCAAGGTCCTGTTTATCTCTTCCCAAGTTAAACCTTGTGACAACTTCCATATATATTTATAGGTAGCATATGCACTCAATATTGTAGCGACTTGGTATTTTCTTTCCCTAGTCACTTTGTGGTAGTTCTTTGTTAACTTTATATTATTTGTGACTTGATTCATCATTTCTTCATCTAGATTAGCTACTAGATCAATAAGAACATTGGAAAATATTTCAATAAATCTTTCTAGCAATGCCTATTTTTCCTTAACATTAGCATTGTTATGCATGCCATTTGTCAGCTTCTCAATAATTACTATATCTTAAAATTTTAAATCAAGTATTCTCTTGCTAAGGTTTTTTTCTTTATCTTTACATTCTTATTTTATTTCCATTTCAAGCTTCAATTGCTCTACCCAGGTCTTTATTTTAACAATATTCTCAATTCTTAGGACACCTTCTTGATCAATAAACTATCATTGACCTTTTGAAATACAAAAAAAAATCATAATTCAATTTAATTTTTCTTGATTTTTCTCACATAATCTCTAAGTTTTACCATTTTCCCTCCAATTTCAACACTTCACTCCCATCTAGTACCACCAAGTTTCACCATTTCTTCCCCCTCTAATATAATTTTTTTTCTCCACTTCTCTACTATTCCACTATGTTTCATTTTCTCTAAGGAGGCTATCTCCTCTTGAGATGAGAGAACCAAATGGGAAGATAGGTGTTCTATGGTTTGGCCAAAACCCATCAATTTCTTGATATATCCATGTAGTTGTGTTACTTTTGCTTTCAACTCTTGTTTTCTTCTTTTATATTTTTTCATCCTAGCTACAATTGCTTCCACATTAGACCTTAATTCTTCAATTTGTTGTTCTCTGGTGCAATACCCTAAGTCAATGGTGGATACCTAATAGTATGATATTATCTTCTCACCCTTATATTTCTAGATCAAAGGGGTAGAAACTGTTGAATGCACAAGACAATTGAGAGGGGTGGGTGAATTAGTTGTACCCTAAAACTTCAAAACCCTTATACACATTCAGATCCACGTCCATTCATTAAACTCTTAAATCTGTTATAATGATTTATTAGGGAAATAAAATAACAGAAACTAAAACACAACACCATACACAAGAGAAAACTATATTTATGTGGAAAATCCAAGATGGGAAAAACCACGGTGAGGATTAGCTTGCATTATAAGTAATAATAACAACACCAATTACAAAGGTTCATTATCGGAGGGCTCACTGCTCAAAAAAAGAAAGGCTCACTACCAAAGGCTCATTGCCAGAATAGAAAAGAAGATAGAGAAGAAATGTTACATAGAGAAAACTATCTCAATGCAACAAAGAATCCACCACAATGTCTCTAACACCTTCTTGACCTGATTGAATAATTGTAGACACTTTTTTCTCACTGCATCAAGTAATCTAACACATGAAATCTCACACTACACTTCTCAAATTTGCACTCTATAACTTTGCAATTTACATCATAATTTTCTATCTCTTCTATCACCCAATCCATCAACAACTCAACTCATATTTATTCCATCTTCAACCTTGAAACCTTTCTCCAAGGTTAGCTATGCACCTCAACCATGCAAATTCAAATTAGGCCAACACCAAAACATTCCCACGGTGGAAAGGAATGTAGGAAGACCACAAAACCACTTAGCTAGGACCTAAATCCATCCTTACACATCATTCCATGCTTCCACAAACAATTAAACATGTTCATAAGTAGTGTAAACACCAAGGTCAGTCGTTACCCATGTAAACACCATTAAGCTTGTAAGTACACACTTCCTTTAATCCAAAAATTGTGGACAACAAATTTCACTTGAACACACTTTGGAATATTCCACAAACACCTTGAAATCCAACAAACTCCTTCACAACAACTTTCACTTGAAGAATGTACACACCTAGTACACTCAAATAATTCTACCATACACTATAACTTAAGAAACATACTTCCTTATCTCCAAACCATGAACCACTTTGTATGAAGAAAGATACCAATACTATCAACACTCCTTCAAATCTACAAGACCTGAAACATAAATTTTGAGAAACACTGAGCATAAACATTTCTCCCAAACACCTCTGCAATACACAGCTCACACTCTGGTGAACACAACTTCTTTTGTATAATGATCCAACACACCAAATTTTGGATACAACACCTTTGAACATATATGATCAACATATCTAAAGCACATAGGAAAATATTCAACCTAGAAGAAATGTGGAGCAACCCAAGAACACAACCCTACAACCCATAACACCACTGCAACACACTATTTCTTTTTTTTATCAAATTTTATCAAAAGCACTTAGAAACCAAGCACTAGATACACATCCTCATCATCTTCAGTACTTCCTTAACCCAATTGAACTAACTACAACATAACAACTCAACCATAGATCACATAAGCGTATCACAACAACACTAGAGGTTGAAATTAGTAGCTTTACTAATGACAACATAATACAACTAATCAAAGTATGGATAACATCAACTACTCTCACAAAATATCACATAATAATATTCTTTTTACTCCTTATACAGTTGATACTAATGACAACACAAGCTTGTTGACATCAATGACAACACCAATATGTTCATACTTGCAACAATCTCCCCCTTTTTTATTGATGCAAACACATGATGTGAAAAATAATCAAAGACACAATAGCTCTGAATATCAACATACTGAAATACTTCACATTAATTCTCCCTTTACTCAACTAGATTATTACTCTTTCTCCCTTGACAACTTTACCACATGACTCTCTTCTCCCCCTAAATAACTTATCTTTTTCACATGATTCTCTCTCCCCCTTTGAAATCAATGGTAAACAACAAAATTGTATCACTTATTCTCCCCCTTTGACATCAATCAACCTTCTCACACCTTTTTTGCAGCAATCTTTCCTTTACTACTCTGTACACTCCCCCTAAGGAGCACACACCAAAGTGTACCAAATAAGCTACTATTGCACAATGACAACACACACCCTTCTGAGTGCAACAACAAACATTTATACTACCTACTCCCTCTGAGAGGTAACCACCAACATCAGTCCAGAAAAAAGAATGAATCTTGAGATCCACTGGATTGATGCATCTCCTTGTGCATCTAGTTCAAAGAAGTAGGGGAAATAACCCCCAACTTCTCTCGGAGATACTCAAAAGTATCCTTAGGAAGAGCCTTAGTGAATATATCAGCAATCTGATCCTTTGTAGGAACATATTCAAGCTTCACTTCATTTTCCATAACCTTCTCTCTTAGAAAGATACTGAATTGAGATATGTTTTGTCCTTGAATGCATTACTAGGTTATTTGAAATATTGATTGCACTTGTATTATTGCAGAATATAGAAATAGGCTCATCATACACCACTCAGATATCCTTCAATATTTTCCTCAACTATAACACTTGTGTGCAACAAGATACTACTACAATCCACTCAGCCTCTGCAATAAATAAAGAAACTAAATGTGGTTTCTTTCTTAGCCATGATACCAATCTACATCCAAGAAAGAATGCACCACCACTTGTACACTTTTTATGTCATCTACACAACCAACCCAATCTACATCTGTGTAAGCACTCAAGGTGATATCAGTATCCTTTGGATACCATAAGCCATGATTCAGAGTGCCCTTCAAGTATTTGAATATTCTTTTTACTATTGCAACATGTGATTCTCTAGATCTTCTTAAAATCTAGCTACAAGACAAATTGCATGCATGATATCCAGTCTAGTAGAATTTAGATATAGCAGTCCACCAATCATTGATCTATACTTTCTCTAATCAGCCTTAGGAGATTCATCATTCTTGCTCAACTTGCAACTAGTAACCATAGGAGTACATATTGGTTTAGAATCTTCCATTCCAAGCTTCTTCAACATTTCTTTGGCATACTTTGATTGTGAAATGAAAAATCCTTTATCTATTTGATTGATTTGTAGCCCAAAGAAATTTATCTCCCCAAACATGGACATCTCAAACTCATTTTGCATCGCTTTTGCAAACTTTTTACACAACTTTATTTCCTCCAAAAATTATGTCATCAACATATACAACCACAATTAAAATTTGATCCTTTTCAACTTTAAAGTAAATATTGCTATCTATGGTACCTTTATTGAATCCTTGTTGTATCAAGTACTTGTCCAACCTTGCATACCAAGCTCTAGGAGCTTGCTTCAGTCCATATAATGTCTTCTTCAATTTGCAAACCATATTTGATTTGTCTGATAACTGAAATCCTTCTTATTGTTCTATGTATACTTCTTCCAACTCTCCATTCAAGAAAGAAAACTTCACATCCATTTGGTAAACTTTGAAATTCCTATGCACTGCAAAAGCCAAAAACATTATGATAGCTTTCATTCTTGCCACTGGAGTAAATGTCTCCTCAAAATCTATTCCTTCAACTTGTGAGTAGTCTTTACACACAAGTCTTGCCTTGTTTCTTACCACTTCTCCATTCTCACTTAGTTTTCTTTTGAACACCCATTTAGTTCCAATTATATTTTTGTTTGCAAGTCTTGGGAAAAGTTTCCAAATCTAATTCTTCTCAATCTATAGTAGTTCTTTCATAGCATTTATCCAATGTTCATCTTTGCATGCCTCAATTACTATTTTAGGTTCAACTTCAGAAAGTAAACACAGATTTACCTCTTCTTTAGTATCTTTCCTTCGTGTCAATACACCTTTTATTTTGTCTCCAATGACCTATTCTTTAGAATGATTCTTTTGTACATACTTAGAGGTTCTAGGGGTCTTTTTCAGAGCTTCTTCCTCTTCAATTTGTACTTCCTTTTCCTTATCTATTTCTTCTTCTCTGCAAGTAGGCTCATTTGATTAATATCCATCTATCACTATTGAATTCTTCTAAAAATATTCATCAACTTTGACACTTGCACTCTCAACAATCTTTCTCAATCTCCTATAGCATCTATAGGTTTTGCTTCTAGTAGAATATCCAAGGAAGATACCTTCATCATAACTTGCATTAAACTTTCATAAGTTTCTTCATCTTTTTTGATGTAGCATTTCCTTCCAAATGCCCCGCACTAACTCATTTGACTGCAAAATCCAACGAAAATGTCTGACGAAATATGTAAAATTTGATGTTCGTCGAGTGCTTGTAAAATTTGATGTGTAATTTTCAATTTTTTGAAATTTTATCCCCGACATTCATCAAAATTTAGACGAACCTGGGGTTCGTCGAAATTTCGGCTATCATTTTCGTCGAATTTTCGACAAACATGAAAAATAGAAAAAAAATCAAATTGTGGCCGACATAAAGAAAAGTGAGTTTGCGCCTGATTTATTGCGACAGTGTTTTTCTCTACTTGAGACAACTTGTGGAGAACTAAGAACGATTTTCTTGGGAAAAATCAGAAAAAATTCAAGAAGATATCATCGGGTTGAGGGTAGTCATTGTCTTTTTGCAGAATTCAGTTGTGAAGTTAGATTTGCAGTTTCAAGTTTGAAAATCATATTTTAAAGCAACATCTCATTAGATTTCATTTTTAGAGGTTAAGGGTTTTGAGAATTTATTTCCAGATTTTGTTGTGTGGAATCACCATAAGATCACAACCAAGGAACGGATTCTTGTGACTGTAATTATGTGATCCATAACTCTATTGGTCATGTGGCACAGTTGTGATATAACAAATACAGGATGAATTCATGTGTGACCCAAGTTTAATGTGGCTATGTTGTGATAGAAATGGAGGCACTCATATAATGTAGTTAATTCAGGTTGTATAATGTAGGTGTCAATCATCATTAGATGCATTCAGGCTGTCTCGAGTTTAACAGGTTAGGATGTAATTATAGCATAATCGAAGAGTGATTACATCTTGCTGCAATAAAGAGCCTATAACTCTGGTTGATATGCAGAGTGGTTGTGTTATATCAATTATGTAGTGCATTCAAGCACAACCCATGTTTAATGGGCTATTCTAGAGAGTGATCAAGATTTTCTAAACCTTATGAATATTACTTGACATATATTTGCATAATCTCAAATTCCTTCAGAGGCTTTTGAAGTATCAATGTATCCTATATAGGGTTTAGAATGATTTATTTTAATTAAAAAAATAAATAAATGATGTATTTCCCTGTAATAGAATAATGTGGAGATCTCCTAAATCTTCCCCAGACACTATCCTCTTTGGCACTGTATTCATTACTCCAGCTACTAGGGTTTTGCATGTGACATCTTTAATATCTTCATGACCGTGGCTTTTAAATAGATCTCAGTCTTTGCTTTAATCCTTTTCATGGTAACCCTTGAGTTCCATAATCCACCTTCAATCTCTTCTAAGAACGTTGTCTTAAGCTAGACTGCATAGTATGCATATAAAGCAAGTCCTTCATACTGCCATTGTTCCAAACCACCACTCACCCTTGCTTAAAATGTTGCCTCCATAAGCACAATAGCATGTTTTAAAACATGGTTGCCAGTGATTGACCATTAAGGTCACCACTTTCATCATGAAGATACAATGAGATTTTTGTCTTCAAACTCAAGGCATTATGGAAGATAACATTGTAAATTGTTTGTTGTGTATGATTCGATTTTCTTGCACATTTACTGCTTTGCTAACTTCCTTTAAGATTGGGTATTGCACCCTCAGCTATAATCTCAAACAACTCACTCACTATCACTTGAAGATTCCTTTCATGAGCATCCTTCTATAAAATCAAACTATGCCCTATAGACTGCCTACTTACTACAGGGGACTCATTGTTTCATGGTATTGTAGTTCTTAAGATCCTTCAACCTTATTGACACTACTTCATAGTCCACAAGATATTATTCACTATTCTCCCATCTTTGATGAGTCTCAAAACACTGCTCAAACATGCAATCCACTACCTCCATTATACATTAATGGCTAAGAAGAAACATTGAACCTATGATCACCACTGTTACTTCATTTGGACAGTCATTCCCTAGTTGCATTTGCCTTGTCTAACACTACCAAAAGCATTTGAAAAATCCTTAAGGTCAGCAAGGGGGTAAGGAAACTCATTGTTAAAATCTCCACTTTACTATGCAAGGTTTGAGCTTTATTATCTTGTCACTGCTCAACCTCTTTTTGACTGTCACATCTCAAGTGACTGTCATTCTTCTTACCGTAGATTGCATTTACAAATGTCACTAAGCTATATAGTGTGCTTGTTATTGGCTACAATCTTTAGATTGCAATATTTTGTTTTAGCTACAATGTCTCAATCTTTCTGTATTGCAACCTCACTAATCCTCTATAGTTATTGTTTATATTTCTATGGAGGGCTAGGGTTTGTACCCTAATCATGCTCTTACCAATGCTTCTATTGTTTTTTATTAGGGCTCTCTCAATGTTGAGGGCCCTAGGGATAAGCTCGTCATAAGAAGTGACACATTGCATCTTTAACTAAAAGGATAAATCTGTATTGACATTAGCAATGATGATTCTGACTTGTTGCTCCTTAGGATGGGTCACTTGCTCTTACTAGCTCGCTACCTCCATTGTTGTAGGAATTTGTGATCAAGTTCAATATTCTGATTTTAGGAGTCTTAACGGTTGGAAATCATAGTAAAATCATAATTTAATAAGTTTTGGAATTAGCATTTAAAGTGTTTTTGGGGTCATTAACTTCAGACTATCTTCTCTTTTGCAGGGGTGGTTGCATGCCAAATTTTTGGTGTAAAATATCAGAATTATTAGATAATGTTACCTATCTATGAATAAAAATTATTGGAGTGTGAGTTTGATATTTTTTGAAGATCTAAATAGTCAAGCTTGGTAAAGAAAAATCATGTCAGATAATATTAGTCCAGAACAAAATGAAGAGACACTTGATAGATTGTGGGCTAGATTGAAAAGAAAGGGTGATGGGAAATGTTATTGTCCTTGCAATAATTGCAAGGGCTTAAAGACGAGATGAATTTTAATCACAACAATTGAGAAACATTGTAGGCAGCATGGTCACATTGAAGGGGGCATGATTATCGTCCATTGGTAAGTTGTTCATTATATGTGTTTATATTGATTGAATTTGTAAATGTTTATATCATTTTAACATTATATATATATATATATATATAATCACTTGATCATGATCATGGTTTATTTGTGTCAATCATTATTATAAAGGTGGGGCACCCTAGGGCATGATATGGATTATCATGGCGGAAGAATGTGGTTTTGCAAGCGGGGAACATGGAGCTATGAATATCAAAGATGAAGTTAATGATCCTATGGAAGAAGATGATCATGCGCCAGAAAACACAGTTGAAGATGATGGTGCAAATACATTGATCCATAACACATTTAGTGGCGAGTGATCATGATGATCAAGATGACTTTGATGATGTTCATGATTTACCTGTACTTGAGAAGGCATACGAGCCCCTTTATGAAGGCTCCCAAACAACTCTTCTCTTTGATGTATTGTTGTTGTTGAACTTGAAGGTTATGAATGGTTTATCAAACATAGCAATCTCACGGATGTTAAGGTATGTCATTTATGTCATCTTTTTTCATCTATTTTAATTGTTGTTAGTTCATCACTAGTAAATAAAGGATGAAATATGTACCATTAATATTCTTTATATGAACAAATTATTTTTTGTTGTAGATTGATTGGTGAATTTTTGCTACCACCATCAAATATTTTACCTCGCTCATACCGAGATTTATGTACCATTATGAAAGATATTGGAATTTAGTATCAAGCAATAGATGCATGTCCCAATGATCATATTATATATCATAAACAACAGGAATTTGCAACAGAATGCCCAGAATGTCATATTAGTAGATATCGAACATCAACTAACAAAAAAGGTGCCTCGCAAGGTTCTTCGTTATATTCTCATTATTCCACGTATGCAACGATTATTTAGGTCTTAAAGCTTAGCTTAATTTATGGATTACCATGCAACGGAATAGAAATGAGATGGCATTCTTCGAATGCATGTGGATGGTTTTGCATTTAAGGACATGGAGGAAAAATGGCCACACTTTAAAGAAGAACCTTGTAATCTCAGCTTTCATTGGGAGCGGACGGTGTCAATCCATTTGGAGAGCTGAGATCTATTTACTCAGTGTGGCCTGTTTTTGTTATCAACAATAATATTCCTCCATGGATGTCAATAAAGAGGGAGCACATAATATTGTCAATGATTGTTCCAGGTATTTTTTTACATCAATTTTCTTTAACGTAGTAGCATCTCATTTGTCTTATTTGTTGCATAATGACTTATATTTTTTCATTCAATAGTCATGTACATTAATTTATATATATTGCAATAAAATGGTTATAATAATTATGTAATGTTTATGTTCATTCAACTAGGTATGTACCAAGTTAAAGATATGAATGTATATATCGAGCCTCTTATCGACGAGTTACTAAAGTTATGGAATAGCGTCACTATGTATGACGTCTCAAGACCAATAGGACAAAGACAATTTCAATTCCATGCAATGCTTGTATGGACAATTCATGATGCCCCAGGGCTAACACATTTTTGTGGTATGTTATAACGTTCGAATGCACTTTAACACATTTAATTTGGATGAAGTAGATATCGCGTAATGTTTTAAAATAATCTATTCATTATATATAATTAAAATTGGCATATTTAATCCAATTATATATCATCTTGCAGGTCTTCAAACAAAGGAAAATTTTGCATGTCCAATTTGTGGTCCAAAGATGAATTGCTCAACAAGTTTAGGAAAGCAGTGTTTGATGAGTATAAGCACTTCCTCCATAGAAATCACAAGTGTCGAACTACTAAAAAAAATATTTTCAATGGGAAAGAGGAGACTACATCAAAACCATGAAGAATGACACCTCACCCATGGAAGTTGGAATATAATAGAATTAATCGTCAAGGTACATCGGATCAAATTATTTATCTATCATATATGATATGTTTTGAATTTATATTTTTATATTGTGTTGTGTTTACGCATGTTGTAATTGACAATGATTGTCGTTGTTAATTTGTTTAACTTATATGCTTCATGAAGGTCGTCAAGGCATTAATGGTCGGCTTCCACAGGGACTGAAAATTTATCCCAGACAATTTAGTAGGTTTCCCTACTATGAGAAGCTACAAATTGTGCATAATTTTTTATACAATGTATATCGGAAAGAATATAATAGAAACGTTATGGAAAATATTGGATGGAAGGCATGACAAAGAAAAAATTGTCAAAATTTGTACTAACATTCAAGAATCCAATCATGCAATGAAAAATTTCATTCAATTAAATAGCGATGGAGACCAAATTAATATAAGTGCCCTTCGTTGGTTATTAACAGAGCAGCAAAGCAATGCTATAAAAGAAGTCATACAAAAAATTTGATTTCCCACAAGATTTGTTGTGAACATAAAAAATATAATAACAAAGAAAGGTGAATTTGGGTCAGGGATGAAAACGCATGATTGGCATACCTTCATTAAGGTAATTATTCTGGTATATTATATACACTTCTATAATGCATGTACTTTTCAGTGTATTGTGTTTACTACTTTTGGAAGAAAAAAATGGAAAGATCATTTTATAATTGTTCCAGTACATTCTACCTCTATCTCTCCTAGACAACTTTGACAACAATGTCAAGCAAGTTATATATGATCTTTGAAAATACATGAGGTAAGTAGCGAGATTTGTTCAATTCATTGTATACATCTTATAATTGCTATTTGTTTTACTTGTTATGTAATATACTGTATATTTTTGTTAAATCTCGTTAATATAGTTGTGCCTTGAATCACTTGTAGATGGCTATCATCTAAAGAAATCCATAAAGAAGATATAAATTATTGGAAGAGAAAAATTTCTCATCTAATGTGTGAAATGCAAAAGTGTCTACCTTCAAAAATTTTCAATGCATAATAACACTACCTCATACACCAAGTTGAAGAGATTGAATTGTGTGGACCTGTACACACAAGGTCAATGTGGATGGTTGAGAGACACTTGAAATTTTTGAAGGCTTTGGTTAGACAAAGAGCACATCTTGAGGGTTCTATGGTGGAGGGATATATGATATACCAGACCATGGTGTACATTAGTGAATATCTTCCTAAGTTTGCAGCAAAAATCCATGTAGATCGCATTTGGGATCCCAACTCCATTAACAAATTCGAAGGGGAGTGCCTATTGGGGAAAGGTAGATTGAGAAAAGTGAGAGGTAATTATAAGATGGTCATGGAGATTAATTGGAATACATTTTACATATGGTTTTTATGTATATTGTACTTATTTAATTTTTAATCTTCAATATACATCAATTATAAATTACAACGTGATACCGTGGTATTTAACTAATTATATGTCACGGTGTAATCTCATTTTTTTGGTACAGCTATCGAGAGTGGATGCACTACATTTTGTAATGGCCGCCAACAATCTTGATTGATGATCAGATGGATTGAACAATGTCAACAATCGTCACAAGATTAACATGGAAGGTGTGGCTTCATCAAGCAAAGAAGCTCATCGAATGAGATCAAACGTTACACAAAGGTAAATTGATTTTAGCATATGGTTTAAGAGATAAAGGTACATATAAATATATTAATCACCCATATTATTTAATTATTTTCAAGTGTATTGATGTATATATATGTTGAGATTTTTTTCTTTGCATACATTCGGCCAAGAATAAATATGTTTATCAACTGACAATATTGCAATAATTTTTACATGTTTGACATATTGCAGGTGAAACACCACAAGGCTATGTGGTGCAATGGTCGCAAATTTTGAATCAAAATGTTGGATGACATAAAGAAAAATTGTGATTATGGTATAACTGTAGTCTTTCAGGTGACTAATGTGTCATCTAGAATCGACATACATCCAGAAGTCTCAGAAAATCGATACTATGGGATTTTGGATGATATACTTGAGTGTGACTTTAAGTTATTCAGATTAATTTTTCGTCGCCTATGGTACAGACTATGATTGAATGAAAATGATCCTGAGAGAACTGTTATTGAACATGATAATGGATTTACCATGGTTAATACAAGGTTGATCGAGCGAGCTGGAAATGAGCCCTATGTTCTTCCAAGCCAATGTGAGCAGGTATTTTATTCAGAGGTTCTAGGTAAACCGAGTTGGTAATTTGTTGTTAGACATGATCCAAGAGGAAGGTTTGTAAAGTATAATGTGGTGGAAGAAGAAGATACTGAAGAACTACTAAGATGATGTAGATGATCGTGATCAACTAAGGTTGATGATGTCCCCGTATTTAAGATATCAAGAGGAGGAACTAGGATCATGATGATGTAGGAGCTAATGTTCAGCATATTATCTCAAGGTGGATGATGACATTATTGAAACCGATATCGAAGGATGATGATGATGATATGACCAATCCTTACAATGTCTAATTTGATCTGGATGTGGATACGCATAAAGAGTTGGATGAAGAAGAAGATCAATGACATTGAAATGTATAAGTATACATTATATTATCTATTTGATATTAATTTCTTGATAGAATTATATTTGACTTATGTGGTTACATAATTAATTCATGATGTTTCTTTTAATTTTTATGCCATTACATAATTAATTTAATGATGTACTTTTTAATGTTTGAAAGGTCAAAAATTAAAACATTTCAATAGTGATGTTAACAACCTTGAAATTAGTGTGTTTTATGTTTCATGTGATCATAAAAGATTAAAAATTTAGTTGTACAGGTGGTTGTTCAGTGGTTGACGTGTATGTTGGTTCTTTTACAATGTAACTAGGTTTGTCTTCTAATCTACCTATGGAATTGTCAATTTCAATCGGTACCAAGGACCTCGGACTAACCGGGACGCAGGACTTTTAAAAGCTCCTACACTTCGTGCTCAAGTAAGACCCGTGAGGGTGATCCCCTTAATGTGTTTACAACTCCTCTCATTCATTATTATAAAAAACATTAACAATAGCAGATGATCTCACTTAATAGCTCAACACGATAAGATAATATCAACTAGAATTGGTTGTTCATAGACAATATCAGCTATCTGGAGCGTGAGATAACTAAACGCAATCTGTTGTATAAGATAGTCAATGAATTGCAATTTGTAGCAAGTTCTAGGAAAAGACAAACAAATACTGAACTACACTAATAATTACAACTTAGATCAGTGCCATATATCCATTGCAGGAGTCAAATTGATAAGCATCTAGAGGTTTATAACAGATTTAATACATCACATATAAGATCCCTGACAATATTTCATTACAATTTCATCAGTATGCATTCTAACCCAGGACTACTTATCAAATCCTTATACAGCACATATCCGCCTATAATCCCATTCAAGCATTTTGATTAATTCCTTGAATTAAAGCTAAAATAGAATCATACACACCACAACAGTGAGATGGATAAAACAACCCCTTTATTTCATTCAAAGTTTAGATATGCATGTACAATGGAGAGACATGAGCTCAATTTTCATTTCAACTCAAATGCTAGTACTGTTATACAACATTAAATCTCTATGAACTCAAAACATGTTACATAATGACTCAAAACCTAAATTGCATTTCTCTAAAACCATCAGACTTTACAATTCACTATGCAACTTCACCTAGACTCGACAAAAATTATCTAACTTGCTAACCCGTACTTCTGGCCTTGAAATCCTTCTTATAGAAAATGAAGGAGCAAACAAGCACCAGGCTAGAAAGTACACCTGTCACCAGTCAATTGGAGCACTTGGTGATATTCCAAAATTTGTTACAACAACCACCACCTTGAAAAATATTCTTGTTCATCATATCAGCTGAGGAACATTGATGCAAAAAACCACAAGAAAACTGCACCGAGAAAGCCATCAACACAAAACTGGAAATGTTGCAACCGCAGCATCTTATTTGCCACATGTTAGTAGTTCACTCATTTTACTCCTCATTCAAGTATTTAATTACCCAATTCTAGTACTCATCATCGGTCGGCCAATCAAAATTAATTACCTCATCCACCTTGGTATTATAAGGTGTGTATTTTACCGCTACCTGATTCGCATCCCTTTCAAAAGATTCCAAAAATGAGCTGGTACTAATGATTTTGTCCATACAGCTCACCAACAAATCATAGTCTGACTCATCACAAATTGAATTGATTTGATCATTGATGGCCTCACTTGCTTGAGCCTGTCATTGTTGAAATGACCTGATTTTCCCCTGCTCATCAATTATATCAGGTAACAATGTGTTACCCCAATCATTGAAATTCTTCACCAGCTCCCTAATCTTCCTACTCAAGTCATCTAGTAAGGTCTGAAAATCTTGCAATGATTTTACTAACACATGAGTAGGCTTTAATTATTGGGGCCTATTATTTATATCAAACCTTGAGGCCTTATACATGATATCCAGATCACTGGCCCTAGGGATCCAATTTTCAATTATTGGTATCGCTACTTTCTAATCCCTATCAATATTCTTTATTGTTGCTAACAGCAAAGAATATAAAGAATGTATAGATAGCAATTTTCTATCAACCTTTTCATTTAAATGCCTCAAAACAGTAATAACAATTCTTTTTGCTCTAAGAGAGATACCTCCTTACTTTCGTTTAATGATGTCTACAATTCATCAATTTTTTGCAAGAGCTAATTCTTTGTAGGATCGACAGAGCACTATGTTTCTTCTTCAACTTCCTCTAAAGAAAGGGTGAGGACAAGATTCTGACTGGGAGATCCTGGTGTGGAAACAATTGGAGAAGCAGGAGGCACTAACCCTACTGTGGAAGGTAATGTACTGGTTCGTGGAGCACTTGATGTCTCCCCAATCTGCTTATACCTAAACCTCTCCACTTTAGTTTGCAACTCAACATTTTTCTGCTGCATCTTCTTGTACTCCTAAATCAAAAGGTTATATTTTTCCATTAAGCTCTTCCTTTTAGCTTCCTCCCTTTCAGCAGTCTTTTGGGCCAATTTGGCCACATTCACAGTCAAATTAGTGGCCTCAGCGGTTGAGGTCTCTGAAGCTCTCTTTATTATCAATCCTCCCTTGAAATTTGGATTAATATCAGAAAAATTTGGTTTTCTCCCTTATGGGGCCAATGCCCAAATTGCCAGAGTTTCATATTCCTCACTGAAAGTAGAGTTTTGCAATGTTGCCTTGACCTCTTCTTCAGAGTCTTGAAAGGGATTCTTAGACTTCATAATAGCATTAAAGGCTACTGCATTTGCAATGTCCCATTCAGGTAGAATTAATACACCAGCCTGACTCACCAATTTTCTTCCTTCTTCAGGAGTGATGTTCTTGAATTCTTCCATTAATTCAGCTTTTACCTCCTCATCATTCTCCTGGTCTGACCTATCGGCCTTAGTTCTCTTCTCTGCCTACATTTATCTTGATACTCTTCAAACTTCATCCTCCATACCAATTGCAAGAATACAAGAGTTTTTTACAAATGTATTGTCATCTAGAAACTCCTTGCATGCCTCCATTCTTGCATCTTGTACACTTTTACCTTTCATATCTAAATCAGATAAAACTAATTCAGCTGGCCTAGGAGGGGAAGGCATACCAACTTCCATGTCTTGATCAGTAACAATAATCTCATCCATCAGATCCTCCTGTGGTTGATCAATTCTTTGCCTCTTAGGGCTTGGCTCGGATGGTGGTGATGAGGGATTGTCTTCTGGTGATGATTCTAAATCAATAATTTTGATTGCCCCAAGCACTTTGAATTTTGGACTTGGTTGTGGAGGCACTTTCATAATCCGTTTTCCTTTTCTGTCCACTTCTTCTTCATCACTGCTACTATCCTTTTTCCTCCTGTAAATGGTCCACCTTTTCATAGGCTGGTATGTTGGCCTTGTTTCAATTGGTCTGGCACCTTGCTCTTGTACACCCAGACTCAATTCTAAATTTATCTTTTTTGTCCTCAATGTGCCCATAATTTCCTTGAAGTTTCCCATCAGAAAATCAATTTTCTTATAGTGGGGACTGAACTCCAACAGTGGATCATATTTCGGATCCATTTTGTGCACAACATCTAGTAGCTTACCATAAGCTATCCATTTCTCCTTGTTCAACTCATGTCTATTCAAATCAAATTCATTTCTAATCAAGTCTTCAGGGAAATTGAACTCATGCACAAATTTTTCAGCTTTTATTCTTTGTCTGAAAAGAGCAAAGAAACCCTCAAGATCATGATGCCACTTTGGTCCACACCTCAAATGGTAATCATTAAATAAATTATCAAAATGTGTCCAGCCTCCCTTTGAAAATACAAAATCAAACACCACTGTATAATCTGGAAAAAATGTTCCCTTACCCCTTCTAGTGAGGTTGTCCTCATGAATACAACCTATCTTCCACATAACTTCTACAAATCCCACTCTTGGTTGCACATTGTATGGCAGTATATGAGGGGCTCCCTGAAAACCATATACTCTCAAGACAGTGCTGACTGGGTATGGGATAATGTCACCCCAGTTATGGTAAACCTTCAATTTTGGCTTCCTCTCCTTTGGCTTGAGGAAATCATGTAATTCCTCAGGGATCCTAGGTATATTCACCATTAATCTAGCCCTTAATCTGGAAGCAAAACAATTATCAAATTGCACATAACTAGTGTTTTCCTTATTACAAGATAAATCTGTAGCCCATATCTGTACTGGCAATCTTTCTCCATCAACTGATTGCCTTAATTTCATCCTCTCATAGAAAAATTCAGCATTCTTAAACAAAAACATATGAATTAGCATAGAATACCAAAAGAATTGAGTGTTGGTATCATTGTTTTGCAACTTTGGCAGCCCTTCATGCATCCTCTCAGCCAAGAAAGAAGCGAAGTCATAGGTCACAGAGAAGTTAGGGTGTTGTATTTGCACCCCCATGAACATATAAGCAATGGGCATTACCGTACTAGGAATGAAACCCAAAATCTGACATAAAGAATAGAAAGTGGCCAGGAAATGGTTTGCAAAACAATTTAATTTGAAAGGTTCCTGGTCACTGGGGCTGATATGAAATTTTGGACCTCCTGCCTTAGCCAAATGAGGTGGAAGCAACCTTGCTCTAAAAAAAGATTTCAGCTTTGCATACTCCTACTTCATTTCCTCAAGGTTGATAGGAACCAAGTCTTCACTCGGTTCACTCAAGTCAAAAATATGTTGGACCTCTTCTCTATTAATGCTCAATAGAACATTCCATCATTGTCCTTGATTATCCGTGTAACAAGGTCATATCTTGCAGCCACTGTCCTAAGCAGGTCTACATCAGGGAATACATTTGGTACCACCAGCTTCCCCATATCATACATCCATCCATTTGAAAAAGGGTGAGGAAAATTCCTCTGTCCGTACCACAATCTGAACAATTCCAAGCCAGTGAGGGGAACCCTAGCATCGGCAATGTTGGAGCAATTATACACTAACCCTTCCCCCAGGATTTTCCCTCGCATTAGGACCAATCCCTTCCTCCTATCATTCGTTGACAAGGGGAATTGATCAAGGAAATCATCATACAGGTTTCGTTTCAAATATTCAGTCTGGCCAGAATGTTGCTTGGGCGGTGCCATCTCAGACAAACTAAAGCTTCTTTACAACATTATAATTTAAATAGCTAGGACTAACCAAAGATAGAAAATTACAGGACAAAACACTGCAATTTCTCACAACTATAATTAAACTATAGCCCTAACACATTCATCAACAAACTCATAGCACATCCAACTAATCCTTTCCCAAATTCAAATGCAAAATGACCGGGAGGCACCAAAAAAAACTCACGGCTTTGTTTGCAAAACTCCCAAATTCTGGCTGCAGAAATTCGCAATTCTACCTTCGGCTCTGAAACTGCTCCGCAAAATAGTTGAATACTTTGTGATATAGACCAAGCAAGAAAATTGATTTTATTGTCGATCAAATTACCCCAACAAGTGTCTCATCCGCCATTAAAGCTCAATTTCACGCTGCACGAACGGCTCCAACTATATTTGATGCAGATTTAAATTCAAGCCGTCGATTCTTCAGCTTGATCAAATCATCGATGACCACCTTCAAAATAAGATAACACAATTTCCAACATAGCAATAAGGGGCCCACCTTACCATACACTATGAAGGAAGTCCACATGGCGGTTTCCCGCTATATCGCAATCCTAAAACTTCTAATCGCGCGATGGCGGGCAACCATTGATCCTGAGCATCAATGATCTCGTTCCTTTAACACAGTCACCATCCATGTCGTTAATCTTTGAGAAACTTTTCCAGCGAGATTATAACATATCCGTCGATTTAGAACATGTGCGTCTCGAGAACACTTTAGTAATCCACCCCTTAATACATTTAAACTCGGCTAGTGTTTCCTTTACTCTTTAGGCTTCATCGGATGAGACAAGTGGCACCTGCCCGTGATTTCACAATCAACCCAAGCACCATCGTGGGATGGCGGGGAATGGATCAGATCAAATGGAAGTTGGTCAGTGATAGCACAAATTTGATCCCCTAGATAGGACACATGGCACCCGCCCGTGATTTTGCGATCCTTCAATTCCCGATCACAGGATGGCAGGCACCGTTGATATCTGCAGGAAATAGATCAACGGTAGCACTAAATCAACCCTTGCAAAATAAAAAATTCATTAAAAGGAGAAGTGGGAATTACTAGGTAGATGACAAACAACAACATAAGTTGTTTTTTAAAAGATGAAACACGGGGCCAACCAAGACTCAGGAAATAAAACCCTGCGAAAGAAATAAAGTATTAAAATCAAAGCTGGGTTTTAATTTTAATCCAATGACGTAAGCCTAAGCCATTAACCCCAGTGGTCATGTCACCGATGGCTTAGCCATAGCCTTTCATTAAATACTAACCGTGCAATGTGTAGGTTTTTTAGATTCGAAGATATGGGAGAAGATCTCGATCATACCTCGCCAACTCGCAAACCTAAGGTGTCGCCCTATTATTTGGCGCGAGGTCAGCAAAAGGAAGATGTGTGTCCTGTATGGATTAATGTTATTGGTCATGAGTAAGGTGAATGATGCTTCATTGGATTTCAAACCGAGTTAGCCCAAGATAAACCGTTTGATCTGCCAACTCTTCAGGAGATCAACGGGTAGTATTCAAAGTTGGAAAACGGCACATGGTGGTCATTTTATTGTACAACTGGTGAAGCATTAATGAATTATTCCTTGCTTATGTAGTCACATCAATCTCAATCTGTGTGAAGATGTTGTTGGCAATCATGAAGGGTGATCTTTGCTTTCTCATGCAGCTCTAGTTAAACGATGACAGTACATACACCGCCAAATTTCCATGTTTGCACATGCATTTTTACTAAGCATTGATGAAGGTTGCTATTACCTCGCACAATAAATACAAGAGGAATTAACTGCTAATAGTGTCATTCTTGTAGCAGTTAGAGCACTTTTTGGGTTGAGTCTAATCAAGTTTTAGTGCTTGTCTGAGAAGAGAAAATGAGTAAGTCAGTAAGGAGGTATGTTCGTTTGAGCTCACAAAAGCTCGTTCTTGCTATTCAGGAAGGTGCTTTGGTTAACAAGCCCAAGCTTGTGCCCACTAGATGCAGTAGAAGGTTGCAATTCCAAGACGTTGCTGCTCAACTGGTAGATGACAAAGGAAAGCAGTCGGCGGTGTGCTCTATTACTAGTGTTGGTAGGAAAATAAGGTATGGGCATGGCTCCTTATCTAGATGCCAACACTCACCCATTAACCTTACGAGCAACACTTCTAATGATGTAACTGAGACCGACTCTGACTACTATTAGTATTTACATCGCTTCAATCACAGTCTGCCCTCTGATGAGGAAGTGATATTTGTGGTGCCATTGGTTGTTAAAACCCCAAGCGGACGAACTAGAACCATATTGGGCAAGGACAAGAAAGAAGAGGAGGCTGAGGGTCTACTGTATTGGGCAAAAACTAGAAGCGGGCGTGTATACCGGGGTTTGAGTGTTGGTAAGGGTAGGGTGGCGGGTAAATAAGAAGTTGTTGTGGTGCTTTCGTGGCAATTTGGTTGCCTGGTTTTTTTGCGTGGATAGCGACAAGGGGATTTTGATGACAATTTGTGTTCCCTTTTCTTATAGTTTTCCCCAGTTCGTGCGCCACTATGTTTTGCAGATTCAACGTGTGGGAAGTTTTGAAATGAAAATCAAATGCAATGGAGATTTTGTTCAAATGAAAATTTGTGGTGAAATTACATTTGAGCCCAAATCTTGTTGCTCCCTTGTCATATAAAAGTGAATTCAAGGCTCATTTGTAGGGAGAGAACTGATGAAAGCTCTAGCTAGGTTTTGAGTTGAATATATGGGTAGAAAGATATTTGTCCTCTGATGAGGAAGTGATATCTATGGTGCCATTGGCTATTAAAACCCCAAGCGGATGGAATAGAATAGATAGCTTGTTTTGAGTTTTGGATGAATATATATGCAAATTATCTTAAATTGTATGTAGATATGACTTATAAGCATGAATAAACGATAATTTAATATATTTTCTCTCCTTATGTGGATTTGAGTGAATTTTGAATGAAATGTTAATGATGTTGTCATTCTTCTTTTGAGAATTTGTTCAATTGTGTGTTTATGTTTTTTCTTTCATTCAAGAAAATCAATTAAATGCTTAATGGAGTCATAAGTTTACAATTATTTACAAAGGATTTGATAAGTAGTAATATATCAGAGAATTGAGCTCCATAATGCAAGGTATTATATGAGTAGTTCATTCTATTAAATTCTTGGGTCATTTCTACTAACGGTAAATGGGTAACTAAATATTTAACTGATGAAGAATAAAAGAATAATATGTAAATGGGTCACTCGCTCACTCCCTCTATCTCTCCCTTAACCCTAAACCCTTAACCCTTAAACTCTAAAACCCTAATATTAGGTGTGTATTAAAACATTATAAAAAAGTATAAATTTTGGAGTTCTATTAGGAATCAATGATAAATGATGATGAATGGGAAAATCTAAGGCACTTTAATATTTTCTCAACTAAAAGAGTTCAATTAGGATTAGTGTTCACTTAGGGTTAGGTTTAGGGTTCAAACAGTCTGGGGTTTGGGTTAGGATTGAGGATGAGGTTGGGGTTTAATTAAGGTTATGAATCAATAAGAGTTCAAATAGGTCATAAGCTAAGGTTAGGGTTGGGGTTAAGGTTCAATTAGGATAAGAATTAGTGTTAGGGTTAGGATTAGAGTTCAACTGTAGTTCAAAGTTAGGGTTATGGTACAATTAGGACTAGTGTTCAATAAATGTTCAATTAGGGTTAATACTTAATTAAGGCTAGTTTTAAAGTTCAATTATGGTTTGGGTTAGGGTTGGGATTATCAATCAATTAAGTAGGTTTGGGTTGGGGTTTAGTTAGAGTTAGGGTTAGGGTTAGGGTTAGGGGTAGAATTCAATTATGCTTAGTGGTCAATTACAATTAGATTTAGTGTTCAATTAGTGTAAGGGTTAGAGCCCAAATAGGGTTAGGATTAGAATAGAATAAAGTTTTGTGTTTAATTATGATATCTAGAATTTAGTATAATTTTAGAAAATGAAATGATTTGGACACAAAGAAAAAAAATAGAAAATTGATTTTATATAGATCTTATTTCTTAATTTATTCTAAAATTATAATTAATAATTGTTTAATTAATATAAAATGAATATTTAATTGTATTGTATTGTATTGTATTAGATAATTAGTAAAACTAAATAGATAATAAATATATATTTTATGGATTTTAAAAATTAGGAATTTAGTTTTAATTTTATTTGTAATGTCAAATATTAAAATTTTAGATTGAAATACTTAATTTATTTTAAAATATTTATAATTAATAGATAGAGGTAGAGATGAATATAGAATGAGAGAGGAAAAGGGATAAAAATAGATAAAGATATAGAGAGAGATAGAGGGAGAAATAAATATATAGAGAGATAGGGAGATAGAGGGGGGGTATATATACATATATATATATAGAGAGAGAGAGAGATGGCAAGATAGAGATATAAGGAGATATAGAGAGAAGGGAGAGAGAGAGAGAGATAAGTAGAGAAATACAAATAGAGATGGAGAGGGATCGATAGAAATAGGGGGAGAGAGAGAGAGAGAGAGAGAGAGAAAGAGAGAGGGAGAGATAGATAAATGGGAAGAGAAAGACAAAGATATAGAGATATATGGGAAGATAAAAGGGACAAATAGGTTGAGATATGAAGATAGATAGGGGTATAGGGAGGTAGCAAGAGATCAGGGAGAGATGGGGAGAGATAGAGAGAGGGAGGGAGAAAGGGAGAGAGATATGTAGAGGAGGGAGATAGAAGATGGGGAAGAGGGAGATATATGTAGAGAGGGTGAAGAGAGGGAGAGCGAGAGGGGGAGGCTAATTTTTCAGTTTAAATTCTATAAAATATTCAATAAATAATAATATAAATATTATAAGAATTATATAATTTATATTTTAAATTACACACTATATTTTATTTTTTGAAAAATATGTAATTTTTTAACCATTTTCCTATATATTTAGTATTAAGATTTTTACATCTTTTAACAATTCAATATATAATACAAATAAAATATAGTTAATAATTTAATTAACTAGCATACCTATATTAATTAATAATATATGTAAAACACGCTGAGAGTTATCTTTATCAAGATGCCTATTGACTTGAAAAAATGCTACATTTTCATGAATATGAATTTGGAAAGCAATCAATTTGATTTCATTATTGTTTGTGTCATTGTTTATCTCAATTCCCATATATAAGGGTACACATTCAAATTTGAAATCATACCAACTTGTCAAACAACAATCAACCAAGAACAATAAATTTAAAAGCAGAAATGTTCATCAATCATTAGATTTAGTATTGATAGCATCAAAGAAGTATATCATGACAAAATGGCATTAACTAACTTAGATATATCCACTATTTTTTTTTTTCAAATGTTTGAATACATTGTTAACATTATATACATTCAAGCATTTGAATGTTATAAAACCTATAGCTTTGCAATTGAGTCTAATAAAGCTTTGCTCTCAGATGAATAATCAAACTTTGTTATTTTTATGACTGTGCATTTAATCCTTTGTTCATCATTATAAGTCTCTTTTCACTTGAAGTTTAAATATGTACCTGTTGAAAAGGACCTTTTGTATAATGTGTGAAAACTTAACATCATCTTGTTTTTCATGCTTCAAAATGTTCAATTCTTTTGTTGTTACACCCATAATTTCTTCTGCCACTTCTTCAAAAGTTGTAATCCAAGTGAATGAAGTATGGTCTTGCACTTTGCATTGAAGTATATATTTATAATCACATTCAGGGAAAGTTTTATCACATCTTCCATAATACCACTGACCATTTTCATTAGTGTTTACCTTCTTTTTGCAGTGTCGGCTATCTCCAATTTTCAAGGGGCATGTTGTATAACAAAAATTTCCTACCTTAATGAAAGATAAGGTAGCTTTTATCACTATCCAATAAGGTTTACCAAAGTTGGCAAGGTCTCAATCTTGTATTTGTGAGATACTAGGGTTAGGAACAAATAGGGTTTAGGTTAGGGTTGGGGTTCAATTAGGGCTAGAGTTTAATTAGGGTTAGATTTCAATCAGGGCTAGAGTTTAATTAGGGTTAGGGTTTGGGCTAAATCAGGGTTAAGGTTCAATTAGGATAAGTGTTCACTTAGGGTTATTGTTAGGCTTAAGATTGGGGTAGAATACCAAAAAATTGTTAAAAAGATAACATAAAATTATAAATGAAACAAGTGACGCAAGCGTCGAGTTCCTGCCGAGAGGTAAAAAGCATCTAGCTATGAGTTAGAAAAAGTAATTAGATAGAAGTTAGGAATATAAATGTGCTAAATTTAGCTAGGAAAGTTTGAAATAATTTGCAATGGTGCATTAATGCATGGAATGTTTATAGATATACCAATGAATACATTTATTTTTACATCTTTTATGATCTTATTAAGGAAGCGAAAATGTATTAATAATTTGTTTGAATTATTAATTGCAAATAATCTCAAACATTTGTAACAATGCTTGAGCCATCTATGTATACATGCATGCATGTATACATGTATCCATGTGCACATAATGCACAGGAGAGTGAAAAGCATCCTCTACATATGAACGGGAAATTTGAATGGGAAACACTAAAATCAATTAAAAATACAAATTTATAAACAAAGTATTCTAAATGCGTCAAAGCACAATGAAACTCAACTTGCATTTGCAGTATTAAATGAAAGAAAATAGGAAAAATAAACTACTTATGAAACATTTATGCATGCATAGATGTGTACATGTGTCCATGTAATCTGGTATGGAAAGAAGAATCTATAAATGCTTGTGTGCATAAAGCTAGAAATGTTAGAAACAATTTGCATTTGAAACAGAGACAAATAACATTTATGGTTGGAACAAAATAATAATACATAATTGTTTTTCGAACAAGTGTATAAAGGATATCTAATGATGCATTTGAATGCATTGATACATGTAAAGATTTGTTAAATGTGATGACATGTATACATGTATCCATGTGCACATAATGCAAAGGAGTGTGAAAAGCATCATCCGCATCTGGATGAAAAATTTGAATGGAAAACACTAAAACCGATTAGAAATACAAATTTATAATCAAAGCATTCTAAATGCGTCAAAGCACAATGAAACTCAACTTGCATTTGCAGTATTAAATGAAAGAAAACAGGAAAAATAAACTACTTATCACCAATGCATATATTGAAGGAATGCATTAAAATATGGAACCATGTAAACCTTTATGCATGCATGGATGTGTACATGTGTCCATGAAATTTGGTATGTAAACAAGAATCCATATATGCCTACGTGCATAAAGCTAGAAATGTTAGAAACAATTTGCATTTGAAACATACACAAATAACATTTATGATTGAAACAAAATAATAATACATAATTGTTTTTTGAACAAGTGTATAAAGGACATCAAATGATGCATTTGAATGCATGGATACATGTAAACATTTGTTAAATCTGATCATACATTTTATCCTTCAAGAAATTGTCATACGCGCTTTTAGGAATCTGTAATAAACAGGATTTAGAAAAGACGTTTTGAAAAGAACACTTGAATACAACTTTATGTTATGATAGTTATTTTCGAAGCCCTCAATGTTTGATTGCATAACCTTGATATTTTCTTCATTTTTTTCTTTGTTTGGTATGGTGTGAATTTTTTTGTGATGGATGAAGGTATATTTGAGCTATAGATAGATAAAGATATGTGAGGGTAAAAAACAAGAATGAGGTATGTAAGTGCAAGAAAGAGAGGGAATTGAGAGAATGATGATATCTAAGTAAGGTTTATGAGTGGCTTATGAAAAGTATTTGATATGGGAGGCAAGGATATGTGAGATTGGATATGAGAATGAATGGAATGTAAATGGTATGAATTTATGATTTTTGAGTTGTACACTTAAAATAAAATGCAAGATATAAAAATTTGAATGAGTGAGCTGTATTGAAAGAAAAAAGGAATGGAACACATTGGTGTGATGGAAGGCAAGCATATAAATGGATTTTGAAATGTATTTGATTTGAAAAGAAAGGATGTGCAACGGTGGAAATGGAAATGAATGGAATTGATAGGGTATGAAGTGATCATTTGTTCCATCAAAGGGTGTAAGAATGTCTAGTTTGTTATTGGTTATGCTTTTTAAAATCATCATAGGGCTGGGTGTCTCAATACAAACATAGAAGAAAGACTTATGTCCCATTTCTCACTCTCCTTCGTACTGAACAAGGTGTCGAGATCCTTGATTTTCCTCGAAATGCGACAAGAGAAGAATAGATATAAAAATATAATGATATTTAAGGATGCAAGAGTCAAAACAGAAGACAAAGCAGAAGTTGTTATGCATATACTATGAAAACAATAAATATGGAAGATCACGAAACTGAAAATATGAAAATGCTGATGTGTTAGAGAACAATAAATGAATGGAGAGAGAAATACATAGAGCTATTCACAGATATATGCATGGATGCATCAACAGATACATGCATACACAGAAAAGAGAGCTGCATGGACAGGTGGAGAAATGAATACATGGATACATGGATGCATACATATTTGCATATAGATACATATGCATATGTTGCATGGAAGGATGCATTTATATACACAAGCAAATATGGATGAAGGCATATATGCATAAATGCTTGTATGGACAATAAATGCATTTCAACATATAACTTTTTTGTTTTGTATAGTCTGAATTTTGAGAGCTATTTTTTATATTGGAAAATTAGCATTTATCTGTTTTTCTATTCATCAGAATAGCTTTATAAATCATTATTGTTTTAGAAAATCAGTGAAATTCAAACACATAGATTGATTAAATAAATTTAAGTAAAGGAATAGTTTATAAAACTGGTGGGTAGAGGAACATAATCCATGAATGCAAATTAAATGCATTGAAATATCAGGAAAATGCGAACACATAGAGTGGTCAAAACAATTGAAGCAAATGCATTAAATGGCATCTGGCTAGTCGGGAAGGCACTAGAATGGCTTGGCGGGCATGGGTGGCCAGCATACTTTGGCCATTTAATATAGATTTAAGCCACTTGCAATGCATCATAGTTTCTTTGTGGATGTTGTATTATGTTCTAGATGCTTGTGTTGTAAGGAAGAGTACTGTATATGCATGCACAAATGCATATGTGCATGTTGCACATGCACACATGTATGCAAACTCAGATAGATATGTTATACAGAGAGGTGTGCAGATACATGTATGTGTAGAAATATGCATAAATGCATTTGCAGATGGCCAGAGACAAAGACACATACATGGGTGCATGAATCCAGACATGCATATATACATGTATCCATGGAAGATATCGATAGATGCATATATACAGGGATCTGTGGATGCAATTGATAGGTGCATATATGCACAAACCGATGCAAACATGTAGCCATAGATACATCTATACGTATATAGGCAGATGCATGGAGAGATAGTGACATAAATGCATAAATCGATATATGCATGACTGCATCTATGGATACATAGTTACATAATGACATGAAGAAAAAGACACATGGATATATGCATGGACGGAACCATATAAAATTGATATATGTTCAGCATATTCTAATCAATGAGTATTTAGTCTGGACACCTTGATATTGACATGCTAATTAGCCTTTAAATACATAACAATTAAAAGAAAGAAATAATGATTATTATCCTTGTGCACATTTCACCTATTAATCAAAGCCAATTAACAAAGTAGGAATGGAAAACTGTGTGCATGTTAATATGTTAGAGAGCATTTGTTTGTGCATAAGTGTATAGGGATGCCATGAGTTGTGATTTCTACTTGCATGTAGTTGGATTAAACAATTAATAGTAAGTGGTAGACAATGAAATGAAATAAATTTAGGCAAATGGAAATAGAATGACCCCATCAGGTTGGAAACTAGATATTTATGTGGCTTTTAGATGATAGTAGGTTTGGAGCCATGAATGAGACTTGTTAGATGCTAAAATGTCATAGTGATGATAGTGTGTCAGCTAATAGGCCCACCTAACATTTGACTCATGTCAATCTAATCAGTTCCATATTTCTCATTTATCCTTGTTTCATGTGATATCTAATTAATTAGGAAGCTATCAACTAGTGTTTAAATACACAGGAATAAAAAGAAAGAAATAAATACAATTATCCTTTTGTACATATTAGCTGTTAAAGAAAGCGAATTAACAAAGTAGCAGTAGAAAACCATGTGCATGTTAATATGTTGGACAGCATGTATGTGCGCATCACTGTATAATTATCTTCAAAGCCCTCAGTGTTTGATTGCGTAACCTCAATATTTTGTTCATATGTTTCTTTGCTCCGTATGGTGCAAATGTTGTTGTGATAGATGGTGTACATGTAGGTATGCGTAGAATCCATATATCCATACATACATGTATTCATGCATACTATTGACAGATGCATATATGCATATACCAATGTATACATGTATCAATAGATACAAACATACATATACTAGTAGGTGCATGTATACATAGTCACATATATGCATGAATCAATATATGGATGGTTGCATCTGAGGATACATAGATACACAATGACTTGTAGTAAAAGAGACATGGATGTATGCATGGATGGAACCATATGAGATTGAAATGTTTTTAGCGAATGTTAATCAATGAGTATTCAGTCAGGACACATTCATATTCACATGTTAACTTTGTCATTTTCTTCTAGCTTGTAGCTCTCATTCACATTTGTATCATTTCATATCTAATTAATTAGTTAGCTACTAACCAGTCTATAAATACATAAGAATTAAAGGAAAGAAATAATTATAATTATCCTTGTGCAGATTTCACTTATTAATCAAAGCCAATTAACAAAGCAGCAGTGGAAAACCATGTGCATGTTAATATGTTAGACAACATGTATTTGTGCACAAGTACATAAGGATGCCATGAGCTATGATTTCTACTTGCATGTAGTTGGATTAAACAGTTAATAATAAGTGCTAGAAAATGGAATGAAATAATGTTAGGCAAATGGAAATAGAATGACCAAATGGAATTGGAAAATGAAAATTTATGTGGCTTTTACATGATAGCAGGTTGATAGCCATGAGAGTTCTTGGAAGCTAAAATGTCACAGTATATGTAGCGTATCAGCTAATAGGTCCATTTGAGATTTCATTCATGTCAATTTAGTCAATGCCATTTTTCTCATTTATCCTTGTTTCATCTGATATCTAATTAATTAGGACTTATGCATTCGCCGAGAATGCTTTTAACTGGCAGCATTGGCCAATCACATTTCGGCATTTAACATATTACTTATTTTTTTGTATAGTTTGAATTTGGAGACCTATTTTTTATATTGGAAAATTAGCATTTATCTATTTTTCTATTCGTCCGAGTAGCTTTATAAATCATTTTCGTTTTAAAAATTCAGGAAAATGCAAACGCATAGATTGATTAAATAAATTTAAGCAAAGGCATAGTTTAAAAACTGGTGGCTAGGGGGCGGGGGCCCTAGCTCGGTTGGCTAAGTAATTCTGTTGCGGCTCTGCTGGTCACGAGTTCTAGTCTCCCCCCATCCCGTGGTACCGGAGGGCATGTCGCACCAGCGCCGCCGGTCACGTTAAAAAGTTTACCAGGCGCACTGCAGTTTATAGGGGGTCGTGCTACCCGATTCCTGCAGTCTTAAAAAAAAAAAAAAAAAAAATGGTGGCTAGAGGTATGTGATCCATGAATGCAGATTAAATGCATTAAAATATCAGGAAAATGCGAGCGCGTAGATTGATTAAATAAAGTTAAGAAAAGGCATAGGTTATAATAAAACTGGCAGGTAGATGTACGTAATGCATGAATGCAAATTAAATGCATTAAATGGCATCTGGCTGGAGGTGAAGGTGCTGGAAAGGCTGTTGTTCAATGCTAAACCAGCTGCTAATGAACAATAAAAGCTTCAAAAATCTCAGTTAACATGTAAAGGGATGATAAATATTGATCTGCCAACTGGATGGGGTCATTTTACTTCAATTATGTAGCACTTATTCTTAGTTGTATAATCCAATCACATGCAACCAGAATTCAGAATAGTTAGCATCCATACACATCTATGCATAGATACATGCTTTCTAACATATTGATATGCATATGGTTTTCTACTGGCACAATCCTTGAACATTCTTTAGGTGCAAGTGCTAGTTTATTAATTGACGTTGATTGATGGATAAAATGTATACATAGACACATACCTGCACACATGCATCAATGCACAGATGCATACATAGATGAATGGATGTACACATATATACATGTATACATACATACATGATTACACGCATACATATATATATGCATTCATGCATCCATGGATGCATATATCCATGTATTAATAGATCCCTTAAAATATGCATATATTCAAACGACCCCAACGAGTTTGGGAATGAATATTTAAGTGGCTTTTACATGATAGCAATCTCTTATAAATATGCATATATGCATGAGGACACATAGCCATCAATGAATCTATGCATTTGCATTTTCATGAGCATTTAAAAACAAAAAGGATTGAGAAAGCTACTTGCATGGGCAGCAAAAACAGATAAATGCCAATTTTCCAATATAAAAAATGACTTATGAAATTGAGATCGTATATATAAAAAACAATATGTTAACACACTGAAGTATAACTGGCTGGCACTATCCACAAAAAAAGCATTCAAGGCAAATGCAATAGTAATCTGTTATATACATACATGCATACATGGAAACATAGATACATGCACACATATATACATAATTACATGCACACATATATAGATGCATACTTGCATGCATGGATGCATACGAAGACTATTTTTCATGGGATTGTTAAAGAGTGCACTTGCTCTCTATATGCTTCCATATTTTGCATGTGTGCCTATGATCTCATTACTTTGCGTGTGTTGTTTTTGTTTTCTGTAAGCCCGTGTTCTGAGGAAGAGTTTGTAGTGACCGAGCAGGAGATGTTATAGTTGCAAAGTCCAGACCCAGAAATGAGTTACTTGAGGTGATAATTTGTTAATTTTCACAGTTTCTTTCCATTAAAGTGCATTACAAAGCTGTATTTCATTGTGTACATTTCACCTATTAATCAAACACAATTAACAAAATAGCAGTAGAAAACCATGTGCATGTTAATATGTTGGACAACATGTATTTGTGTTTGGCTGTATATTTATCTCCAAAGCCCTCAGTGTTTGATTGCATAACTTTGATATTTTCTTCATATTTTTCTTGGATTGGATGGTGTGAATGTTGTCGTGATGGATGAAGGTCTGTTTGTGCTATTTAATTGTGGAAGTTGATGTTTGAAAAGTTATTTTTTTTATTTGGAAACTGGCATTTATCTGTTTTCTTTTTTGTGTTTCAAATTCAATGCATTAAATGGCATTGGGATTTATCATGTAATATAGATTTAAGTGACTTGAGATGCATTGTGATTACTTTGAGCGTGTCATTTTTGTTATTCTACATATGCGTGTAGTTGCAGGAGATGTTGTTGTTGCACAGTGAAGACCAAGAAACAAGTTACTTGATACATGTATCCATACATACATGGGTGCAGACATCCATCATGGTATCCATATATGCGCAGGTACATGTATCTATGAAAAGATGTATCCATAGATACATCGACACATATATGGATAGAATCCTGTATACATATGCACATAGATGCACCAATACATATATGCGTGGATGCATTTATAGCTACAAGTATACATAGAAACATAGTTGCATGGATAGATAGATACATGCATAGTTGGACACATAAATGCTTAAATATGCATGTATGGAAATATCCATGGATTGCATATGAAGTTGCATAGATAGATATATGCATGCATGCATGTATACATAGATGCATGTATTGTAGTACACATGGATGCATGTATACGTGTATCTATGGGTAGGATGCATGGATGCATTTAAATAGAAGAATTTTGTCAAATGTCATAGTTATTGTCCTCATAGGCGCATATGCAAAAAATGGAAGCATACAAAAGGCAAGTGAACTGTTTGGAAGAATTAGTAACATAAGCAAAACTTGTTCTATTTTCGAAGACAAATTACTATTGCAATTGTGAAAAATGCATTTTTCTGTTTCTATATGTGCAAGTAGCCTTTTAAATCATGTGTTCAAAGAAATTAGGAATACAAGATGAAAAAATAGAAAACATGAAAGAGAACTTTATGTAGTGATTATATTGAAGAATTTCAATTGCATTTCAAGAAAAGTAGAAAGACAATTTGGAAAGCTAACCTTGCAATCTGCTATTGAATGATCAAGTACACTCGCAGCAATTTAAAAAATTTGACTGTTATTGCAGTCAGAAGTAATTTTTCCTAGTACAATGACAAAATTGAGAGATGAGCAAAGTGTAAAAACATATACTATTTCATCTACAACCATGGGAAATCTTCCCAGAAGCGCATATTTGCAAAACTCTGCATTGTATTAAAAAAAAAAAGAAGGTTAATATGGTAACCTCACGTTGCAGTTTGTGCGTGATTGTTTAAATAGACTTCAAAGTACTGATCCCTGTTACAAGGACAATCTAGACAAATGAGTACAGTGAGTGACATATACTATTCTATTCATAAAAACAAAACAGAATTCTTATGTAGATTCATTTCGACGAGGAAGAACCTAAGCAAGAACTTTTGTTGCTTATAATGAAAATTGCATTTTATAATTTTAAATTACTTATTGTTATTTGTGTAGCCTATAATTTAGAACATATTTTTCATATCTATGCATTAGTGTAATTTTGTTATTGCAATGGTAGCATAAGCTCTTTAAGAGCAATCAATGGAATAGATGTCATATTTGCTTAAGCGTCTGAAGAAGTGTAAATAGGACATGGCAACCTGTCAATACTAAGCCAAAAAACAACATAGACCTGGGCCAGCACTATTAAGTTCTAACACAAACAACTTCTAGCTACTGTTCAATGCTAAACCAGCTGCCACTTAATAGTAAAAGCCACATAAATATTGATTTTCTAACTAGATGGGGTCATTCTATTTCCATTTGCATAAGTTTATTTTGTAACATTATGTAGCACTTTTACTTGTGCAATGAAGCCACATGCAAGTAGAATTCATAACTCATGGCATCTAGATACACTCAAGGACAAATACAAACCAATGTTGTTGGCGTCCTGATAAGAAAGATGATGAGATACATCCAATTAATGTATGTCACAACATCTTATTCAATGAAGATGATTTGGATAGGGAGGTTACAAATGAGAATCCTTATTGGTGTGTGAGTAATCCTCTTTTTGAAGACTTCTCAAGAAAATTGCTTGCCAATACTATTAGTGAACAGGTGGAATCAGATTTATTAATTGACTTTGATTGATGGGTCAAATGTGCATAAGGATAGTTATAATTATTTCTTTATTTTAATTATTATGTATTTAAATACTAATTAGCAGTTACCTAATTAATTAGATATGAAATGATAGAAGGGTAAATAAGATTAATAGTTAATTGACATTTGATGAGATAATTGATTGGTTGGAATGATTCAGGAGACTACAATTCTTTGAGAAGTTTTGTCAAATAGTGTCCTTGC
>VDFB02058242.1:265732673-265753299 GCA_007258455.2 Sequoia sempervirens
GGGCCGTACGGCTCCTTGAGCAAAAAAATTTTGCCTCACCGGACAACTGCTCTGAATCGGACGATTTGACAGTCGATCTTAGGGTTTTTGGCCCTTCTGGACGCGATGGCGGTCGGATTTGACCCAAAATGCTCCAAAATTGCAGCTACCTTCTGGATCTGGCAACCACTCTTCAGCTTCAAACCCTCGTAGATTTGGCCTCGTAGCTCCAATTTGGACGAAACAAAAGGCAAAATCAACTATCTCGAACCTTCCGGATGCAATGGTGAGCTCAGATTTGCACCAACAAGCTCGGATGTGAACCTGCAACAAAGAGCCACTGAACAGAACCTCCTCAGATCTGGAATCTCTCTTCAGAATAAGACTCTCCAATGGCTCCAAACACGCTCTGATACCATGTTAGAATTGGCTATGGTAGCCACCCAAGATCTATGGACCAAATGGAAAGCACAAGAAAGAGAGAAATATTATGACAAGAATAAACTATATTCAATGTCATTAATATGATATGACTGATTATGATTTATTACAAATGAGAAAGACCCCTTGGTTATATAGCCAAGGTGAGAACATAGAAGGGCATAAGATTATGACAAGTGTCAGAATCTTATGACATGAGACAACTAGTAAGACTTATCACTCCACCAAAGATGGAGAGATAATCACATGATGTGTCCACAAAAGGTGGAAATGATGAGGTGATGACATGTCAAGTCCACCAAAAGTGGAGATTCTCCAACAACCTCCTATGTGGTCCCTAAGTAAACTTAACTAAGGTGTAATTATGACCTAGGACAAGGTACAAGACATTTAATTACACCAACACATTTCATAAGGGCTTCATTGAAATGAGCTCTTGTCTCTCTCTCTCTCCATTATTTCTCTTAATAGATCATTCATAATCTCTTGATACTTTGGACTAAGCCACTCCTCCCCACTCTCTTGTTTGGTAGCTCAATGAGTAGATTTTTCATTATAGTTCATAGTCTAATTGTCTTTTACTATTGGTTTTTACACAATATTTTCAAATTGATCTTCAATAGAGGTAGATGACTTACCTATGTTCTTAGCTCTCCATGTAGCATGTTCTTTATTTTGCATCTCACCCATCAATTTCTTGTCAGGGTTGCATCTAAACAAGGACCTCCTCCCATCCATGCTGAAGTTTTTTAATACAATCTAGATCTTCACCACCACTTGCAAGGACAAGGATAGGAAGGATTGAATTGACACTAATTTACAAATATTTTGAGGATAAATCCAAGGGTAAGGCACCAAGTTTTTCCCCAATGGAGTCACTTGTATATTGGTGCTCTTTTTTCTATAACCCTAAATCTAAGTCACTTACCACAATATACAAACTAAGGGCCAAACTAGTCCAAACAAATGAAGCAACCTATGCTCAACTCAGGGGTTAGAAAAGGCCAATAAGTAAGAGGTGGATAAACATCTTCTACACTTTGAGCCCTACCAAGATTGAAAAGGTTTTCCCAAATATCTTTAAAAAATAATACATATACACATACATATACCAAAAACTTAACCTACTTATAAAACATCCTTGAAACTATCCATGACAATTGTGTCAAGGATTAAGAAGAGAGCTAGTGTAAGAATCGAGGACCAAGATGCAAGGGAACATGAGAACTTGGAACTAGGTTCCAAGATATCGATTCCACCCAAGAGTCTGCACCTAATGGAAGGAAGGAGATTGGAAGGTAAAGGCATGTATTTGGGAACAAGTTTGGAGGGTTCAAGAATTTGTGAACCCCCTGGCATGCCATCTTCTTTGCTTGCATTCAAGGTTGTTGGAGGTTTGGAGAGTTCATGAACCTTGTAACTTCCTAACATCATTTCTTCCCTTAGCCAATTTCATACTTGTGAGTTCAATTTTGAGCAACTTTAAACTATGTTGGAGGTTCAGGGAGTTCATGAAATTTTTAACTCCCTAACATCCCTTCTTCACATCTCTCCATACTTCATTCTTTCATTTGTTTGAGCTTCTGATGACTTTGGAACCATGTTGGAGGTTCATGAGGTTCTTGAACCTCTAAAAAGTCCAACACAATTTTTCTTCATCTTCCCTTGTCAAAGCCTCAAGCAAATTTTGAACTTGGTCAAAGGTTCAACAAGTTATTGAAACTCCATAATCTTTGACAACCTACAAATACTTAGAGAAAAGACCAATAAACATCCCACATTTTAAATGTTCTTGGATTTTTGCAAATACGAGCACATGATGAGCACATGGAGGATGAAAAAGGATAACTCTTAAGCAAAATTGATAAAGAGAAAATCCACTTAGACTCTCACAAATCAATTATAAATGGTGAGTTAAAACAAGACAATTGAAACAAGACAGACAAAAACATAATATTTTTTATGTTTTGAGACATGTGAAATAGGGATCCAATATAATGCATATGGAAAAACCAAAAATGAATGTTTGACACCATATTATTTTCACTTCAATGCTTTTATAAGATGACATAGGTGGAATTTATTCTCCTCTAATGATAACTATTAACTAGAGTTTGTTCCAAGTACACAAGTGAACAATGAAGAAGTGATAATTGAAAAGGAAGCTTCAACTTAAAAAGTAGATGTCATAGAAAAGCAATCTTGTGTACCTCCTTGACCAAGAAGTAGAGTTAACTAGATCATTGCAAATACAGTAATCCTCATTGAAGCTAAATAAATCGAGAGAGAAATAAAGTCGGGTGGTGGTGCAATAAGAGCATTAAATTCCACCAAAAGTGGAAAATTATTCAAGAATATTGCTCTACTCATGGTTTTCCTCATAACTACTAATGTTGAGATTGTTGGGAACATCTTCAACCTAACTACAAAAGAATTAGAGACTATGAACATAATATTCCATATGGGCATGACAATTACTAGAATATGACAAGTCAAGAGAGGATTGAAACGAAACTTCCTACAAAGTTCATTTATAAAATTTATGATGCAATGGAGATCACGTTTGAAAAAAGATTGAGCCATCAATTCAAGAAATATCACTATTGACTCTTTTGACACAAGTTATGCATTTGATGTTCAAACAATTCTCCAAATGAAGATGAGCCACTACATGAACCTAAAACATATGCAAAAAGTCATGACCAATCTAACAATGGTAATGAAAGGGATAAACAATGCATAGGGAAAAACAAAAATCAATGGCCAAATCAACAAGGATCGAGGATGTTATTGTTAATAGAAATAGTTTAATGAATTTCTACTTAATAAATGTTTAAGAAGGGATACATGAAATGTCATAAACAATGCATGAATAAGGATGATTTGAATCAACTCAAACTTGAAGAGCAAAAAATTAATGTCCAAATGACTATGGTTTCAACACTAAACAAAATTGGTCAAACAATGTTGAAAATCGATCGAACATATTCAAACAATGGTTGATTTTGTAATTGTTAGCAACATCCAACTATAGAATAAAACAAATTAAATGTATAGAACTACTTATGAATAAAGTGCATCTTCTTTTATCGTAATATTTATCTTCCATGTCGAGTGTGTATTGTGATGACCATCTCTTTAGGAATTAATATGTTTTGATTCATATTGTTATCTTGAAGTACAACATTGTATTTGTAGTTATGCTATTTACAATGTATATTTAGAGCATAGACCTTGCTTTTATATTTTTGTATGAAAAATTGTTATTAATTAGTTTTAAGTTTGCAACATAGGTAATAAATTTGAATGGTTGAAAAAGAGACAAGAGTATTGTTAGAATTTCCTTTGATGGTACACCAAATAGCATTGCAAGTTTGGTATGATGTTTAAAATTCAACTAAGATATTCAAGAAACATAAGAAAGATTCGTCTCAAGCTTCTCATTGTTTAGATGATGAGGTAGAAGATGAAATAGATTGGATTTTTCTTCTTCTCCATGGGAAGGGAAGTTTAATGATGAGTGGTATATCAAGCCATGTTCCTTGCATTGATGGAATCAGTACATTTTTTAAGGTCAAATGTGATGACGAATGGTTTTGTAGCATTTACCATATACATTATTCCAATTTTTATGTGAATCATTGTATGAAGATCTTTAGTAAGGTGATGTACCTTGTCATTAGCAACACCTATCAAGGTAGGGTGCTTCTAGTTGAGAAACAAGTGGCTATTGTATTTTAATATTATCATTTGGAATGTCTATGATTAACTTTTGTTTGGGTGTTGAAAGTCAACAATTGTAAGTTATGAAGTTCATTAATGTTATGCAAAAAAAAATTCAAAACTAGATGAAACACCCAAGTGATCAATCAACGCTTGAATGTGTAAACCATGGCATTCACCAAAAACAAGGTTTTCCAAATTGTTGTGGCTCTATATACATAACTCATGTTGATTATAACCTATAGCCCTTGAGTATAGTTCTCTTCATAGCAGCAACAATCATTGGCTACCTCTAATTTTTTAAAACTTTATACTTAGTTTGTAGGTTGACATTGTACAAAAAAAGCTAACTAAAATTTTGAAAACGATTAACATTACCATCTACTTTCATAAATGTATTATGCAATATGCAATGTGCAATACAATGTAATTAACAATATGAACATAAATGAAAAAATACATATTCCACAATTCATGGGCTAAACTCTCATTTTACTTGCTCTCTTTATCTCTATGCTATTAAAATAGCTTTAAATCTTAAAACGAGCAAGTTTTTCTCTCTTTTTTTTTAACATTCTTTTATGTTTTTTTGAAAAATCCGATTTTTTTCCAACTAAATATTTTTTTAATTAATCTTTTGATTTGCCAATTTTTACCCCCAAAGATTTTTCCTTCTTTATACACCAGCTTATCTATATTATTACATAATCTATATAAGAAATGCAAGAATCCGCTTTTTGCAATTTTTTTTTTCTAAAAAGGGTAAAAACTTTATTGATAATCAGAAAAGAGAATTACAACAAAGCAAAGGGCCTAAACCCCAGGAAAGCAAAGATACAATAAAACAAAGCAAGAACCAACATCATCCATCACCAATCCCATCGCCATCCTCCACAATAATCTTGTCCAAATCATGGCGAAGCTCCTGGGAAATCTGATCCCACCCCTGAATCCTCCAACCATCAAGATGCTCCGAAGCCCATTTCGCCAAGCAATCCGCTACCTTATTCCACTCCCTCAGAATATGGACAAAAGACACCTCCTCCATCAAGGAACTAATCTGTAGAATCTGTTGCACCAACCTAGCTAACTGCCAACTGGCATCAGCCACCTTCCGATCATTAAGAAAATTAACCAAAACCTATGAATCAGACTCACAGATAACCTTTCTCCACCCCAAAGAATAAGCTCGTTCAAGAGCAAAGAATATTGCCAGACCTTCCATAAGGTTGACAGTCTTCATCCCCTCATAAATAGAGAAGAAGAAGATCATCGATCCTATAGAATCTCTACCAACTCCGCCAATTCCAACAGGCCCAGGATTTACTTTTGAGGAACCATCAGTATTAATCTTCAGAATTCCACCATGAGGGGGAAGCCATTTACCCACTCTCATGACTTTCTATTTAGCTTGCCTTCCCTTTCAGACACAAGCTGAAGCTAAAGACAACTCCTGAAGTCCCAATCTCTCCACCTTCTTAGCATCCTCTTTCTCCAAGGGATACACCACCTCACACTTCGCTTCCACTATCTCCTGAATCATACCCATAATTCTCTGCCAAATCTGTTGAATAACCAACTTTTCACCTCAGAAGATTCTACGATTCCACTCCAGCCAAATCTGCCATAGAAGGAAAGTAGGCTCCACATACCACACATCTTGTAAGAAAGATGTCATAGCAGGAGGTCTACCCAGACTACACCAGAAATCCACTAGAGAGGAAGCATGAACACAAGGAACTCTCCAAACTTCCCACCACAAGTGCCACAGCCTCAAAGCAAAGGGGCAATGAAAAAAAAAGTGAGCAGAATCCTCCTCCCCATCCCCACACAAAACACACATGGATGGTCCCTGAAATCCCCTCTTCTAAATATTGTCCCAAGTCAAACACTTGTTCTAGGCCAAAGTCCAACTGAAGCAGTTACACTTAGGCCAAGAAAACTTGTTCCAAACTCTCTTCCACCATTGAACCTCCACCCCGTCCAGCTTGTGAGATAACAACACCTGATAACCAGAGGCAATAGTATAAATGCCCTTAGGGCTCAGAGACCAAGATAAAACATCTCCATCTGGAAGGGAACTACAACTCCTACTAGAAAGGATGCTTCGCAATTTCGTGCACTCCTCCTCCATACCAACCATCGGCCACTCCTCAGGATTCTTCCACCTAGCCGTCATCAACTGACCATGAGAAAACACAGACTTAAATTCTCTCACCTTGTCCCAACTAGCCTCAATGAATCTTTGACACAGGGGCAATAGGTTAGGAAACTGAGAAACAATGGGAGGAAAACCATCCCAAGAATCTGACCAAAATTAAGCCTCAAACCCACTTTTGCAGATCCAAAATAAACCATCCTTAACGAGAGCAGCCCCTTTCTTGAGTGTACCCCAAATCATCGATCCTTTCCCCACTAAGGGATAGTGGGGAATATCCATCTGAGGGATCCTTGAAAAATATTTATGAAGTAAAATCTTGGCCCAGGTCTGATCCTGCTCCACACACCACCTCCAGTACAGTTTGGCAGCAAGTGCAACCCCAGACAAAGATGAATGGCTTAATCCAAGACCGCCATATTGCCTCGGGCTACATATAAGCTCCCACCTAACCAAGCTCCATTTGGATGATGATAAGTTACCTGCCCATAAAAATTGTCTAGCTAAAGCATCAAGTTCCTGAAGAAAACCAACTGGGGCCACCTGGAGCATACATTTGTAAATGGGGAGAGCTTGAACCATAGATTTGATCAACTAAACATGACCAGCAAAGGACAACCATCTATGGGTCCAATGGTTAACCTTTGTCCGAAACTTTTCTAGAATATTCTGCCACGATTCCCTGGGCATCCTTTTGACAGAAATAGGAATTCCAAGATAGATCAAAGGGAGGGACCTAATCTGAAACCTCAAGATATTGGCAATCCTCCTCTGAATCAAACCAAGAGTATTGAAGAAGAAGATGGAGGATTTACCTTCATTAATCATCTGACCAGAGGCAGTCAAATAAACATCCAACACCGCACGCAAGTTTGTAGCCTCCCTAATTGTAGCCACACCCATCAAAGTAGTATCATCCACAAACTGCAAATGAGACTGTGGGGGAATATTACCACCCCAACACCATCCCTGAATGAGACCCATCTCCACATTCCTTCTCAACAATCGACCCAAACCTTCAACAAAGAGAAAAAAAATATGGAGATAATAGATCACCCTGACGCAATCCCTGGGAAGCTCCAAAAAGCTCAGAGGGCTCACCATTAATTAAAACGGAGAAGGAAATTGAAGTCACACAAATCATGACCCATTGAATCCATTCATCCCCAAAACCAAAAGCACCAAGAATCTTCCAAAGGAAGGACCATCGAACTCTATCATCCACCTTTGCCATGTCCAACTTGACAAACATTGCCTTATCATTTGAATTATCCATAGAATGAATGGTCTTTGTAGCAATAACCACCCCATCTAGAATTTGCCTGCCCGCAACAAAACCACTCTACTCCTCGGAGATTAACACTCTAAGCCAATTTTTCAGCCTATCCGCAATTACTTTAGAGATAATTTTGTAAATCACATTACAAAGAGAGATGGGTCTAAATTGGCTTAGTTTGCTCTATCATATTTGGGGATGAGAGCCAGGAAGGTGGAATTCAGAGCCCCTAACATTTTCTTATTCATCTGAGATTCCTAGACAACAGCCAATAAGTCTAGCTTGATAATATCCCAGAATTCTTGAAAGAACTCCACTGGAAAGCCATTAGGGCCAGGAGCTTTCCCTTTCTTCATTTGGAACATCGTTCTCTTGAGCTCTTCTATCGGGATATCACCCATAAGACACTCATTCATCTCCATAGTAACCAAAGAAGGGATACAAGATAGAACTTGGGCCTCCTCCTCAGAAACCCCTTGCGAATCCTCCCTAAATAAGGTAACAAAGTACTACAAAACTTCACACGAAATATCCTTGAAAGAGGATAGATGCTCACCAGTGTCATTCACCAGAACATAAATTAAATTCCCTTGTCGCTTGGCTTTGACTGAATTGAAGAAGAAGGTCGTATTTTTATCTCCCTCCTAAAGCCATTCAATCCTTGCCTTCTGTTTCCAATAGATTTCCTCCCGCAATTCACACTCCTCCAACACTTTCAATGCCTTGGCCTCCTCTTGAAGTAAATTAGCAGTCACACCTTCCTTCCTGATCACTCTTGTAATGCTATCCAGCTCAGCCTAGGCAACAACCTTTACATGGAAAATGTTTCCAAAGCACTGTCGATTCCAACGCTTAAGTTGATATTTAACAAATTGGAGAAGCTTAGAAAAAGTATACATTTTCGTACCATAAGCGGGTCTACCCATTCTCCACCATTCAGCCACATTGTCATGAAGAGAGGGTTCATGAAGCCACATAATCTGGAACTTAAAAGGGGGCGACCGAGGCACACTAACTGAAGAAACAACAAGCTTGATAGGCCAATGGTCAGACCCCCTCCAATCCAAAATTTTTGAACTAGAAGAACATAATCCACCAACCTAGAAATAGGAAACCAAGAATCGGTCAAGTCTTTCAGAAATGCAATTATCCCCAATCCTTTGATTGTTCCAGGTGAATAGACCATTATTAGGCTTGACATCAACAAGATTCAAAGAAGAAATATTATCCTGAAGAAGTAGTGCAGAAGGCTCCAACCTTCCAATACCCCCCGCTTCTCAGCCAACTCAGAAATAGCATTAAAGTCCCCAACCATAATCCATGGATGAAAAGGCACCATACTCCAAACAAGTCTAATATGAGCCCACATAATTTTCTTACCCTAAAACTCGATAGGCACATAGATATTAGAGAGGAGGATAGACTCCCCAATCTCAAAAAAAGAAGCGATCATCGAGATAGAAGACTTGCTAGAAATCTACCAGAGAGGGCGGATCCCCCGAGGATTCCAAAGGCAAGCCACTCCACCCACAGATCCTTGAGCACCAACACATTGACATTCACCACTGCCCCACAGCTTAGGGGATAAACCAAGCATGCATTCCACAGATAACTTAGTCTCCTGTAGGAACAAAACATCAGGAGATTGACTTCTAACAGACTCACGAACAACATTTTGTCTAGGGCTGTTGTTTAGGCCCCTTACATTCCATGAAATTACAATCATTTCAAAGAGCTCGAGAAGTGTGAATCCAGAGTCTTAACCGACCCTGACTCCACCAGAGTTTCCCCAGCTTACTTAATCTTTTCCATATCCTTTTTCCTGCCAAGCTTTGAAGATTTCTCCCCCAAGGTCCCTTTTTTGATATCCTTTTGATGGAGACCCAAAGGAGAAGGATAAGACCTATTATTCTTCCCTGCATCTGCTCCTGTATGCAAAGCCAAAATAGGACCATCTCCCCCATCCTTCTTCATTTCCATAGTAGGAGCCGACTCCACCTGAACATCCATTTGAAGGTCAGTCACCATTTGCAAAGCTCCAGTAACTTGTGCATCCTAAGTATCCCCAAACAGAGAACCCTCCTGCCCAGAACACATAATACCTTGATCCAAATTCACCAAACCTGGGTTCACTTCTTGCTAACCAAGATCATCCAAAACCTTGAATTTATTAAAAGAGTCTTCATCTTGTCTTTCCTTCAAGGTCCTCTTTTGACCCTAGTTTCTGTTACGATTCTTTACAAGGATGAAGCCATTTAAACCATCCCCATCCCTAGGAATGGGATTCTTTCCCTTATCCTCCCTAGGTGGGTTGCGGGGAGGTTGAGAAATTGGAGGCTCCATAGGCCTAGCCCTTGGACATCTTCATTGCAAATGACCATATTCATGGCATAGACGGCATCAGAATGGAAGGGTTTCATAGTCCAACAACTGTACCCAAGAGTAAGGACCCACAAACATGTCCAAAGAATCTAGTAATGGCTTACTTAGATCAATTTCCACACAAATGCGAGCAAAAGTTATCACCTTTTTAAACTGAGTCTGCTGCGAAGAACCAACCGGCTTCCAGAGCATCAACCCCAACAAATGCAAAACATCATCCCGCCAGCATTCCACTGGAAACCACGGAAGTCGAACCCACACCGAGACACGAGTCGGAAGCTCCTCAGCAGGGTTAAAACCAGCATGCCATAGTTTAAGAAACAAACCAACCTGATTATAGAAATAGGGGCCGCCTTCGAAAAAATTATTGCGATCCACCATGCAATCAAAGGTAACCATGAAATAATTGTTTTCTAGAAGCTTTATATCCATCTCACCCTCCGGCATCCAAGTCCATCGGGCCAAAGACTCTAAAAATTGCATCGATATCTGCATACCCAAAAACTTGCAATAAAAAGAGTGCCTCGAATAATATTCAATATCCTCTACAACCATCTCCAATGGGATAACCAATTTCGGCCTCTCCTTGCAACGTTCCAAGCATCCATTGATTTTCGTGATTTGAGCTCCACTAAATGAGCCCACTCCATCTAGCCCCAGTTCTGGCAAGAACAAATTATTATTGAAGATTTTTGAAGCATGTGGAGGAGACTTCGCACCAATCGCTGAACAAAAATCCATGATAGGGTTAGCACCCGAGGTCTCCCAAGGCGACATAATACCTAGCTTACAGCAGGCATGCAAAGCCCCCGAGACATAAAAAGTCAAGACAAGGGTTTCAAAGACCCCACCCAACGCTCAACACTATCTGCTGGAAAAAAGAACAGGAAGCACCACCGATAGGAGACCACCCAAAAGAAACCAGCGACCAAAGGCCCGCTCCACACCACACACCCGCGACTCCCAACAACACCCCACTCACTGACAAGGGAAGAGATCGCCCGCCATAGCGATAGCACTCGCAGAAAAAGTAGTTCCTTCCCCAAACGTTGTGCACAAACCTCCTCCCAACGCCAGAACGGGCATCAAGAAACCAGCGAAGTATTGGTCACCCCAGTCGCAATGCCGGTGACGCCACCATCAGAGATCATCAATTTAATGAAGGATTAGATGATGACAATTTTGGAATTAGATTTGCGGGTTAATTTAAATCAAAAGATGAGAAGAATGTGATTTTAGATTTAATTAAATAAAGATTTTGCTTTATTTAACTAAAGGAGATGATTGGTTAGATTAAATTAAACAAGGTTTAATTTATTTAATTTAATAGATAAAATTTAGAGATTAATTAAATAAAATTAATTTTATTTAATTAAATAAAGAGCTAGGGTTAATTAGATCAGATTGATTGATTTAATTAATGAGAGATAATGACTTAATCAGACAAATAATTTATTTAATTAAGGGATGAAAATTGATGAATTTAATCAAATAAGGGTATTCGATTAAAATGGCCAGACCGAGGGATGATTAAGGATGAAACGGTGTTAGTTATTCGGGATCAAGTGTGTAGTGTCAATCAGTACATTTTACGTGTCTACAGAGCAAAATGTAGGATATTCCTATATACATTAATATATAATTAGAGATTTACAAAGTGTCTTTGTCAAAAGCAAGTAAATTGGCAAACGGATTGACTCTGTAATTAACAAACTTGCATGATAACCAGATACCCATAACATAGCCCATACTAGAGAACATCCCTTACAAAATTCATGCTTACAACCCCCTGTAGTTTTGCTTGCTAATTTGCTAACTTAGACCCAAACTATATACGATTCAGTAACTTACATGGGAATTTCAAAACCTCTTACAAAGCAGATATACACTGTCGACAGATGGTACATAGCTTGAATCATGACACAAAATTCATTATATTCAGAGACAAAAAACTCCTTAGAAGATGATCAAAATTAATCTTCCATGTCGAAGTGCTGATGAAAGGATGGAGGATCGTTGTCGGCAGGACTTCATGGGTTTATAGTGACTTTGAGTCTTGTCTCCTCAATACGCTGATGGGAGGCTGGAGGACTCTTATTGATGAGACCTTGATGGTTTGATAGGACATTGTAAAATGTCTCCTTGACAACTCAAAGCTTTGTTTTGGTCTTCGTTGGTGGGAATCAACTTCATTGAAGGGACTTTATCCCGAGTCTCTTTGATGGTCAGATGGAGCATGTAAAGGAAGCCAATCCGAGAGACTTAGCCTTATCGGAAGGACTCTACCTCAAGTATCCTTGATGGTCTGATGCTAGAGATGGGACATCTTGTACCGAAGGGACTATGGGTGAAATCTCTTTGACAAGCTGATAAACTTCATAGAAGGGACTTGCTTCTGTTGAAGGGAGATGATGTGATGTCTCCTCGATATGGTGATTAGTAACCTAGTAGCTTGTGAATGATGGTTCGATAGGACATTGTGAAATGTCTCCTTGACAGCCCAAAGCTTTTCCTTGGTCTTCGTCGATGGGAATCAACTTCATCGAAGGGACTTTATCCCAAGTCTCTTCAATGGCCCGATGAAGCATGTAAAGGAAGCCAATCAGAGAGACTTAGCCTTATCGGAGGGATTCTACCTCGAGTCTCCTCAATAGTCCAATGACAGAGATGAAACATCTTGTATCAAAGGGAGTATGGGTGAACTCTCTTCGACAAGCCGATAAACTTCATCGAAGGGACTTGCTTTTGTCGAAGGGAGATGATATGATGTCTCCTCAATATGGTGAGTGACCCAATAACTTGTGACTCAGTAGCTTGTGAAAACTCAGCCCTTGTTCATTAGGAAAGTACCTACAAAACCGAGCAACATGTTAGCATAAAAACCTTCACTTGCCTCTAACAATAACACCCATGTCTTATGATCCAACTCTACCCATTCCCTTGTACCATTTCCACCTCAACTGCCACCAATTACTAAATGCTTACACACCAAATTTGATTCTGATTTTCAACATGTGCGAACCTTACAATCTTCAACAGGCATATTCTCTAGTGAATCACTTTACTTATCCACATTCATAGTTTCTTGTGCAACTATCTCTACTAGTTGTGGATAAATTTGCAATTGAACATCATTATATATCAAGACTTCTATACCCTCACAACCCAAGTTAGCCAATTTATCTACCAAATTGTTTCCCTCTCAATAGGTGTGAGAGATTATGTATGATTGAAATTTATCTAACAAGTCCCATAATTTTTGCAAACTAAAATTTAGATTCCAACTTTGAATCTTTTCTCCTTTGCAAGCATTTACAATAATCAACGAGTCCCCTTCCATGTGGATCCTTGATATACCCAGATTTAACGCCACCTCTAACCCTAATAGGATAGCCTGGGCTTCAACAACATTATTTGTGCCTATTGGCAGTTTGTATGAACATATTGCAACAACATTTCCTACTGAATCATGTATGCATATGCCTACCTCTAAAGCTCCTGGATTCCCTCTTGATGCTTCATCAAAATTCAATTTTAAGTAACCAAAATGTGGGGTTTTCCATTTGATTTATTTTCTATCCACCTTCTATTTAATGCTTTGATGAAGATTCCCTAAAAATGGTAGTACTATATTTTTCAAAGCTTTCAAAATGAAATCATCCCAACTTGTGTAGAGTGAAGATGAATTCTTGTACTTCAACACATGTGCATTTACTACCTCTGAAACTGCATTCTCAATTTTTACTTTAATGATCTCAAGAGAATATGATGTTTTCTAAAAGATTCACAAATTACGCTCCCACCATAAGCTCCATATTACTGCGGATGGAATAACCTTTCAAATAGATGTAAAAAAGGAAGTTTTATATAACACTGGCCAACTCTGAAAGATATCCCAAAGGGATTTTGGAAAAGGAATTTGCAAATTTAATTTTCTCTTTACAAACATCCAACATTCCTGTGCAAAATTACATTGCACAGGCAAGTGGTTAGCTATTTCCAATTCTACATCACATAATGGACATTTGAAGGGATCCAAAATCTTTAATTTTTTTAGATGATCACTCGTTAGTATCCTCTTCCTAAGCGCCGACCATGCAAAACTCCCCACTTTTGGAATATTTTGTTATTCCAACATAAAGTATAAGCTCTTTGTGAAACTAACTGTGCCATTTTCTAACTTAAAGCTCTGTAACCTTGTTGGACTAAATAAATACCCTCTTTTGACAGAGCCCACAAAATCCTGTTAGACCTCCCCGAAAGATACACATTTCTACTTTTCAATACTTCATGAAGTGGCAAAAATTGATCAGATGAGAGAAGAATCAAAGCTTGTTTTCCAAATCACTTTCGCTGTTAAAACTTGTGTTGAATTGAAATAATCTAAAAAGTTTGGCCCCATTCATTTATTAATACTTCCCTTAGTGGTTGCAACTTCAGAATGTCCTATAGAGGAGGCTTACCCTGCCAAGAATCTTCCCAAAACTTTACATTTTTTCCATTATGAATTTCCCAAGTAATGTAAGAAGTAACAATGGGCCTACATGATATCAAGAAATTCCATATAGCTAATCCTTTTGGGGGGTTTGAAATGGTAAGGATTCTTAAAGGACTGAAATTATCTAAGTATTTAGCTTGCATTAGCTTACACCATTTTGCCTTTGGTTTTGTGTACATTTTCTAGACTAATTTAGCCCCAAATGCCTTGTTTATGATTGCAATGTTATGTATTGCTGCTTCACCTTGCATTTTATCCCTTTCCATGCTATCCAAAGAGATTAAGGGTACTTTCTTTTGATCATTCTTGTTTCCCTTCCAAAGAAAGTTTTTGATAATTCTCTCAATTTCTAAAAGGATTGATTTTGGCACTTTGAGTACCGCCAAAAAATAATTAGGGATAGAAAAAAGTATAGATTTTATTAAGAGAATCCTACATGAAAATGATAACCATCTTGCCTTCCACATTAGAATTTTGGATTTCAATCTTTCTATCACTTTCCCCCAATAAGCCGCCTTTTTTGCACCCTTGAAAAAAGGGATGCCTAAATATTTGCTTGGTAATTCTTTTTGTTTAAACCCCAATACTTCAACTATCCTTTCCTTCATAGACTCCTTCATGTTAAAAATGTATATTTTGGATTTAGCTGCATTTAATTTCTAACCTGATGTTGAATAGTACTCGTCTAACACTTGCTTGATTTGAATAGCTTCATCTATGGTTTATTTTCCAAAACATAACGTATCATCTACAAAAAGAGAATGCATCACTAAAATATCTATGTTAGGGATAATAACTCCTCTCCAAAGTCCCTGACACTGCTGCTGCATGATTGAGCTATTGAGCGCCTCTGCCATTATGATGAATAAAAAGAAGGATAATGGGCCCCCCTATCTCACAACTTGTGTTGAAACAAAGAATCCTATGTGGGAGCCATTTAGAATCATAGAGAATAGGTCCCCTAATAAAAAAGAGTGAATCCATCTTCCCCACTTCCCTTTGAAGCTGAACTTTTCAAGTACTTTATCTAGAAATTCCCAATTGACACAATCATAAGCCTTCATCATATCCAGCTTAACAAAAAAAAAGGCAAGTTGTCCTTATGAATAGAATGAAGTTTCTTGTGTGCTATTAAGGCCTCTTTAAAAAGTTTCATAGCCCAGAAAAAAGCCACCCTACTCCTAAGAAATAATTTTTTCTATTAGTGGTTGCAGCCTTAAAAAATTGGCTTGGTAAATATTTTGTAGACTGTGTTGCATAATGAGATGGGCCTAAATTCTGCAAAGGTTTTAGGATCTTTTACTTTGGGAATAATGATAATATTTATCACATTGAACTGCTTAAGCATTGATCCCATTCTCTTTGACTCCTCTAGAGCCCACAATAAATCATAGCACAAAAAATCCCAACTTTTTTGAAAGAAGATTGCTGTGAATCCATCTAGACCTGGCGCTTTATCTAGAGGCAAAGAAAAAACAACACTTTTTACTTCCTCTAAGGTAAAAGGATTTAAAAGGTTATCATTATCCTATTGGTTAACCAACATAGGAATGACATCAAGGATCTCTTCTTCGTCTTTCCTTCACTTCTCATCTTTTCCTTGAGGAGCTGTTAAAAGCTCAAAAAAAATTTCACCGCTTCTCTTTTTATTTCTTCTTCTGACGATAGATGATTACCTGAAGACAACTCCTAAATAGAGAATATTGTAGATGTAGCTCTTTTTAACTGAGTGGAAGCATTAAATTATTTTTCATTTATATCACCCTCTTTAAGCCATAGTTCACGAGACTTTTGTCTCCAATATATCTCCTCTCTAGCACATAATTCTTCCCATTCCGCTTGCAAGCCCTTTTGTTTTTCATACAAACTGTCATTTAATCCACCTTGTGGACTATTTACCTCTAACTAAACTAAACCATTTTTATCGACAATTTTTTAATTCACTTAAAAAGTTCATAATTGTACAAAAGATGACATAAACACAACATACACTAGTTGGTTCACTTGCATCTTCCCGTAAGGCAGTAGCAAGCCAAATTTTCACATTTACAAGAACCAACTTCCTACTGAATTGAACATAATTTTAAAATCTAAGTGACCATTTCTTTGCAAATTTTAAATACACATGGGTAAAATGCTAAGTTTGAGTGTCTTATCGGAAACTCTAATCCATTTGGACTTGATTCATTTGAACAATAAAAAAGTAAAAAGTCGGTAACCACTTGAAAGCCCACAAATGCATTCTCACTATAACATTTAATGCTCACCAAATTATCTCTTGCATTGAATGGACTCATTGTTTGCAGTTTTTTATAACTTAAAACGTGATTTTACAATGAACTTCATCATCACATTTAAGTAGATTTCTGATTAGAAAAGAAACCCAAAGCAATTCAACAAATAAGTGTTCGAGTAAGATTTGGCAAAGGAGAAGTTGCAAAACAATTTATCATTTATTTTTGAGGAAGCACACTGGTTCAAGCTACAATCTTCCTTCAATCTCAAAGGTTTGGTCTTCTTGATGCAATTAAGTACACAAAATATAAAATACTAAAAATAATTGATGTATTTCAAAGAAATTTCATGTAATTGTATATGAATTGAATGTAAATGTAATCATTTTTACATTCTTATGGAGTAAATTCATAAAACTAAACCCAACCGGAACTTGATGAACCCTAATTTTAATTTGAAAAACCCTATATTTAAATAAATGTAATTAACATTCTGCCCCAAGTAAATGGACCAGTAATTGCAAAATTATCTTCTCCTATAGGTCAAATGAGTAAGAGAGCTAAAGACATGAGGTATGTGTTTAAATGAATTTATTTTCCTACATAGATAACACCTAAGTATGGCATAATAAAAAATATCAACCTAGGGAATGTTAATACAAGCAAATTCCATCAAAGAAGAATTGCTGACAATGCTACCCCTTGGGCAAAGAAGATTGCATTGAATGGTTTTCATAGAGTTGTATATCCCATAACTTATGGTGGAATGCATCCATCAATATGACGAGGAGAAGAGGCAAGTGATCAATGAAGGAAGGTTGTATGTAGACCTAATTTTAGAGAGCATTAGAAGAACATTCAACATCCCCTTCTATCTAGCATGTGTTCCACTGGGCCAAGTATATTTTAAAATTAATTAAGAAAAAGAAAAGTGCAAGAGAGTCATGCGTGTCATTTGGATGGATGAGATAAAGAAGCCAAAGTCACTCTCCAAATTACCAAAGACCCTATATATAAGTGATTTCAAGAATGAAATAGGGGACATCATAACCCTATTGAGCAGATTGGATTGGTTACCAAATGCTATCATTTTTTGAACCATGGATGTATGGATACATCAAAAACATACTAGATGGAAATAAGATGATCCATTGGGCTCAAGAAATCAATGATTCAATGCATACCCAAATTAAAAATTAAAAAATAGATTTTTTATATGACATCACACATGGTGTACATGTGTGCAATCAAAACTACATTTGTTGGCCTAACTAGGAATGAAGTCTTGGGTAACTAACAAGGACAACATCTAGTTTACATATACTATTCTTAACTAGAGTATAGTGATTAAATCAAACACTACAAGAGGGTAAATTATGCATTTACCATGTGGATAGTTAGAAAAATTAAGGGAGATAAAGCCAAGAGGATCTTTGTGGACACTCAGAGTGTTATTAATAGCATGGGAAGTTGGTATATCTAATTCCAAAAATTCACCTACTTAAGGATGAAATAATTGAATAGAAAACCTTACAAACTACCAAAACACCCTACAAATAAAGTGATTTTGTTAGAAATGTCTAGGCAGCTTATTGAATCCCATGAGCTTATGGAAGCTAAGAACAAAGCTAGGGTAAAATTCCCAGTTCATGTTGGTTGGTATGTATGTCATAAATGTGGCAGTGCCAAGGCATTTGAAGCAAATTTAAGATTATTTAACTTGCAAATATTTGATTTGGAAAGACACAAATATGAACCATTAGACAGATTAGAGAGGTGGATTTCTAGAGATAAGAAGCATTAGCCTCATATTGAGAACTACTAGGTATATTGTGTTGATGACAATGAGGTTAGAAACAAGTATCATCAAAGGTTAAATGAGTAGTGATTACTTACAACAAGGAGAACAACAAGAAGTGAAATGATCAATCAAATAAGGATGCTAACTATGATGCATTCTTTATTAAGAGAGAAAGAAGCAAGAAGCCAAGGTCAAAAAATTTGGAGAAGGTTCCACGGAGGTAGCTCAATTGAAAATAGGAGAGACTATTGCCACCATTCCAGATGACTCAAATCAGCCTATACAGGTCATCCCAATAAATTTGATAAAAAAACTACAAGCATCATCATCTAGAGCTTCACTTCCTCAAGTTGAGATAGTGATACCTTCAATCAACCAAGAATTACAAGGTTCATTACCCTCTCATACAATATTTGATCCAAAAGGAAGACATTCTTTGCTGTAAATGCCTTATTCTTCCCCTATTAAGAAATCATTCCTCTCCCCTCCTTCAATGTCCAACACAATAAGAATTGTGGAAGAAATGGGGAGGGAATAACCAAAGGGTATGGAAGTAATAAACCTTCTTGAGCAATCAAAAATAATGGAAGAAGAAAATGAACACATGTTGAAGAAGAGAGATGGAGAATCAAAAGGTAGCTTGCACTAAATGCAAGAAAAGATGACTAATGAAAGGTCAAGAAGTCCCACCCCTTAGCCTAGAAACATTGAAAGGTTGATAGGTGAAGTATATATTATGGTAGAACAAATAATAATCAAGGAATCTACCCTAAAAATTGATACTCAAATTATTAATTTGGAGGAAGATATGGCATTTAGTTTCCAAGATATTCATTCAGATATGCTTCCACAGGAAATGGTAGAGATGGTCCAATTCTTGAAGTACACCAATTGAATAAATAAGTTGATCCTTCTATTCACATTGAGAAAATAATAGGGTAGTGTTGTTCTTTTGCACACTTTCAACACAGCATTAACAAATGCACTTTCACCTCTTGAAATGAAATCTCCCATGGCAAGTTAAGCGCAATCTCCCCAATGTCTCTTTGGGTGTCGTGGTCATGACTTGCATGGAATTACTCGCTGATTGCGATGTGATTTTGCTGGTAATCACAGGTAGACTTCACGTGAGCCGATATGACGTGGGATCTTCAAACCTGAAGTTTCCGTGATGGAGGTCGAAGCTCAATTTCTTGTCAGAGGGTTTGGACAGCGGTCTAAAACTGCATTTATTTAAATTTGACTCTTACAATATGCACGAACCTTGGTATAGGTCACTTCTAAAAAGGAAAAAGAGCGAAGGATGGAAGGTTCCCCGACTGCGAACTAACTATGAATAGTAATCATGGAGTTCCCTAATGGACAACTTCCTAAAACAATATTCCACTTAACCAAAAATCTCACAATCTTATGGAATTTGTGGTATCTTCTAAGGTCTGCAAATATTTCACCTTTCATTCACCATTTGCATGCATGAACAAAGATGAAAGTGAGGAGCAACTTTGAATTTAAGCCCAGATTAACTTTACACAGCCATCTACCAACAAAAAATAGAAAAAAGTATGGACTAAGAAGGCATCTACACAGCAGGAATTTTCACAACTACAGAACAACATTTCTAAAATCTATCAAAGCAAGAATACAACTAACTAGAACAACAATACAAATCTAAGTAAAGCATATAACAATGGAAGTTGAATCAAGTAACATGTGAAGAACTCAGAAACAAGTCAATGTATTTTCATTATAAATTTCTGTAGCATGTCTTTACAACAACTCAACTCTCTTTGCAAATGAGAGGAGAGCCCTATTTATAGTGCCCAAAAAGTTAAATGAATGGCCAAGATTAATTTTCATTGTGTGGCCAAGATTCATTACAAAATAGGGTTTCACCAACCCCCAATATATTACAATTTAGAAAATTACATTTTGTCTTCTCCCTATTTCGTCATCTAGTGCCAGCACTGTAGCAATTTCATCTTTTGCTGATTGCTGTTTTATTGTAGCTACTCCTTGGGGAGCTCTTCATTGCCAAGAGGGATGTCCTCTTGCTTTTTTGAAGCTGTATACTCTATGAACTTTAGAATGACCGGCTGGAGCTTGTCTACCTCAATAATCTCGTACCGTAGCATTT
>VDFB02058242.1:265753399-265775132 GCA_007258455.2 Sequoia sempervirens
TTTACAAGGCACATGGAGCAATTGTTTAGCAAGCACATGGTGCTTTATATTTGCAGCATATTATGGTAACATTTATACCAAATCAACTAACACATATGCCTCATTCCAGTCCACTTTTATTTCCCTATTAATAAGCAATAATTAGTTTATTCAAACTTTAAGGTGGTTACTTTGCACAACCAACTCGTGGCTTCCTTTTATGCTATATGTTTGCATTTAATTCATGCTTAAAACAGCATTGCACGGCCTATCTTAATGGCATATAAATTTGACATTCCAAACCTTATAACTTACCACCTTTACTTCTATTATCAGCCCTTTGAATATCTTGTAATTATTACTTGCATTATCAAAGCTTATCATAATATATTATATTTATATTTACAAGATCGTACCAAAAGTCCAAGATGCATATAAGCATACAAAAATACACATTATCATTACCATAATCATTAGACGATATTATCAACTTAATTATTCTCATATTTATTTATATATACTCGCTTTGTGATAAAAGAATATACTAACACCCTTAAGTCTTCTACAAAGAGATTTTCCCTGACTTGACTTAGGTTTAAACAACCTTGGGACATGACCAAGGGTTCAACTTACTTGAGTACAACACTTTCAAACCCAACCTAGGCACAACTTGACAAACTTAGACGATTTTATTATTCGGCTCTTTAACCACTTCCTTCTCTTAGGTGATACTCCCCCTCATCCACTGGAGATGCGACATCCAAACCTGTCATCCACCTGGCAACCAAAAACACATAGTTAGCCATTTCATTATATCGCATTCATCACATTGCAAATACATCATAATATCAATTTCATTGCATAAAACCATTGCATTTTCATATGTCATCTCATTTACTTGTCAATCAACATAGTCTCATAAATTCACTCTGCATTTCAAAGTGAAGTGAATAAGTAAATAGTAATTCAGGGTTGGGATGTAACATTCTTGGTATGTATCTGTACTTGACATGCAAATAATGGTTTGAGTTACTTGCTGCAGCTGAGACACACCACGATTTCAGGACATGTTTTTGTTGAATTGAGGATGCCAGACTCTGCAACCAGTTAAGAAAACAGAAAAGCAAGGTCACGAGAATTCAAAAAGAGAGAAACTTATCTTTACTTAATATTAAAGAAAAAGTAAACCTAAAAAAAACACTTAGAAATTCATAAGCTAATATTGCTACACAACAGAATCAGACACTAGTCTGAATGGTGGAGATATCCTTTATTATTCTCTGTGATCATGGTTGTTTGCTCCTCCTGAAAGCAGAGGGAACAGCTGCCTGCTTCAATGTAGCCTCTTGTCTGAAACAACAGCTATTTGCGATGTACCTCTAAAACATATATCAGTTGCTTTTATCTTAAAACTTCACAGCCTGCAATTCCAAGTTATTATTTTCAATTGAAGCCCATTTCATCCAACCCTGCTTTGGTTTATAAAAGCTTCATGATGCAGGCCACTCTTACTAGTTTTAACCTTATTGGAGGGTTTATATTTTTTTTCATTGGTGAGATAATCAGTTATCTCGATTTGATTATTCCGAATGAAAATTTTCATCTTTGGTATTTCAAACTTCCTTTCTGATTCAATGGAGTTTTCCCATTCCAAGTGCCTATTAACATCCAATGTTTTATATTATCAATTGGTTTCTTTCCCTCATTATATTCTTCCATATGCACGTTCCCTTAGGAACACTCTGTCTTGAACAATTCCTTCTGGTTCATTTGGTTGCAATACCTTTCCAAGAGAAGATTCTTCCAGAAGAGTATATCAGAAGTGCATAGTATGCAACAATTTTGATCCCCAAAGCAATGCTAAGCAGATCAAGATCTCTTAATCCCAAGCCTTCTAAATTTCTTTGGTTTGCAAACATTCGTCCACCTGATCAAACTGAATTTCCTATATCTGTTTGGAGTCTGGACCCTAGCTTGCTTACTTTAAATAGCAATATGCTTAATAATACAATGATTCACTATATTTCTCAGGAACTTCAACAATGAAGTTATAAACATCGAATTAATATTTAAAAATCAAGTGTGTGGATTCTATATCTGCTTGGAAAATTCTATGTGCAGCAAGATGAGCAATTGCAAATCCATATTATCTGGGTTCTGAATATATATCCACATTTCCTTGTTAGTGGCCATAGGTCATATTTAAATGCCAACATCCCTGCAATGCAATTTTAGAAAAGACGTAAACTTCTTAATTTATTGCAAAATTTGATGCTGTAAAAGGAACAATGTTACCAGTATTAAACCTATGGATTCAGGTTAATCAAAAAATTTGCTAGTATTCTATCTCAAAGCTTCAGCCTGTCAACTTCTGGACACCTCTCCAATCTGCTCATTGCAATTAATGGCTTAATAAATGAATATAATAAGTGAAAGGTGATCAACACCTTCAGATGACAAGGAACCCATAAAAAACAAAAACATCCCATGCAATTCAAAGTCTCCAAATAGTTTGATCTTTTAATTTTCTTGAATAGCTGCAATGATTTCAGAAACACTTTCAAGCTATCAAATTTTATGCATTAGTTAATAATAACCCTCAGAATTGGATACTTCTTATATGCCCTGTGGGTCAGCTTGTATCATGGAATATCATTCTCCTTAAGGTTCCCAATGTTGACACCTTGTTACTTGTTACAATTTTGTTTGGTCTCTCATAGTTTGCTTAATTTATCTATGGTTGGTTCATGATTTGTTCTACTGGTTATGGTTGCTAGTGTTGGAGCCAGAAATTTTTGGATGGTAATTTTAATTGGTTAATTTATCTCTGTGCCTTAAGTTTGTTAGCCTGAATAGGCTGTAGATTCCTATGTAGCATCTTTATAGGCTCATTTGACCATTACATGATATATGCTCCAGTTTCCTCATTACAAGACTTCTGGCTTCTTTAATAGATCAATTCATCTGTGTTGTGTCCTTCTTGTTCTACTTCTTGAACATCTACATGAGCTGGCACAACAGTATCTGAAGAAAAGGTTGTTGACTACGCAAAGTTTATATGGAAATGAATATGCATCAATCAGTGGAACTGCAACATGTAAGCAAATCCATTGGTTTCATCGAGAATGGTGAAGGGCCATAATATGTTGAAACCATTTGCTGCATGTTTCAGTGGTCAAGGAACTGTTGGGCTCCTCATTCTTCTCTGGTCGATTTGTTTGAAGCAATAAGATTCTCTCTTCTCACTTAAGTATTGGATACTACAATTTGATCTCTGCACATATATCTCAAATTCTAATAATTTTATGTCTGACTATTATCTTCTGCAAGCACAGAAATTTTAACATAAAATAGATGACAATTTTCAGCACAATCTTTTCCAATGTAGGTTTTCGAGTCCTCTGCCACTCAAACTGAAAATCATTTGAGCATGATGCAATTTCTATAAACTCCTTAAGTAGAGGTTATTGACCGGAAGCCCCTTTGTTGGCTGAAACTTAATCAGCATGGGATTCATCTCCAGTCTCAGCTAAGTCATTGAAGCAGTGAGAGAATCAAGAGAGGATGCTAGATATGCTTTATCACCTGTCAAAGAGAGCATGCTGCTGAAATTTTGTACAAAGAGAACTCGTCCGCTAGAGTAGGTTTAGAAGTTAGGTTAAGCAAAGAAGCTATGCATTCCAGGTTTTGACTAATATCAGTTCTCTTCCATTATTGTTTTCTTTTTTTGCAATGTCGATAAAAGATTTTAATTATTAAAAATAGGCTTTAAAAAGGGACATTAGTGATCTCTTGATGCTGAAATCATATCACCCTGTTTCCTTGGTTTTCTGTATGATGTTTGCTTTTTCTACGAAGTAATTGTTAATATGTTGTCTTGTTTGTTGGAAAAGGTACAGGTCAGTGTTGTACAAGTTTTATGTAAAAGAAATCAAGATCATCACCCCTATAAAGTGATTGATGTAACACCTCCTTCAAGGAACTTAGGGATCCGCTGCTTTCCTTTGGTAAGATTTTGAGTATGCCTAATGTGGTGCCTTCTATTTTCATTGCATGGTATCTGCTGAATTTAGATGTGATTTGTGCAGAATATGCAATGCGGTGAATGTGTGACTATAGAAGACAAAGCTTACATTGTGTCTGCTGTGACATATCGTTATCAGCTTCGCAAGGGGAAATATGAACCCAGTGAGAAGAGATTAGATGTGCAGTCAACTGGCCGATATTTGTTAAACAATTATCTCGAGATGTTATTGGAAGAGTCCTGATATTTTGATCAATGAATTCATTCTATTGTGTGCTTGCATATAATATAACTATAAACCTAAAAGTAAATGCTGTTTCCTTGTAATTCTTGTAATTCATTTAAAACTTGAAATTAAAGATAAATTTAATTAGTGAGATAGTCTTGTTTCAAGGTTTGTAAATTGATTGAAGCACGTTCTCTGAATATAGGAAAGCCAAAGGGTTTTCATAGATTATGAGCTGTTTATAAAGTAAAGATATTTTAATGATAAAAAGGAACTCTCCTTTTTGGATAAAGGTAATCCTTATATTCTAATTGTGTTGGAGCCCAACTAAATTACACAAATGCACATAAAAACTAGGGGCTTTCAACCAAAAGTGCCTTTTAGTAAAATGGGTGAGGTAGGAGACATCTAGATTCTTGTTTGGAGAATCATACCGCCAAGTGGAACTAACAGGACTAGGTTGTCAATGATCTCTATAAACAGACAAAAGTATGAAGCCATATGGCTGAACCTATAATATAGTATATGTGGGAAAGATATTGCGGTTGTCAATGATCTCTATAAATAGACAAAAGTATGAAACCATATGGCTGAACCTATAGTACAGTATCTGTGGGAAAGATAGGCAATATCATCTCCTTTCTGAGCTTATTGCTTTTTCAATCAACACAATTGTTCTCTCTATAACTATGTTTGAATTTGCTCTTTCTAAATTATCTTGTCAACTTGATAGCTTGTTCAATGGCTGTGCTTACCCTCTAGTCATTACATTGCTCTTATGGCCAAACTGTATTGTTCACTTCTACAATTATACCAGTCATTACTTTCTGGATCCAATTTGAAGTTTTCTCTTTGGCAGTTTTAGACAAGTCCAAGGCAAGCATATTTAATGATGTCAAAAGGCACACAAGATGAACAACACATATTTCATATTTCTTTAGATAACCCTTCTCCAGCTAGTCTAGGGTTGCCTTTGGCTACGTCATCAAAGGTTAGGTTCATTGTATCAACATGTCATTCTTACTACTTGAGACTAGATTTGGGACTTTCAATGGTTGGGAGATTTTGAGAATGGGGAATGTTTGAAATGGATTCCATGATCTAGATGAAATCTCTGCTCCTTTCTTGTTCCTTGAGAAAACTCCATTTTATTAAAGGGATAATGGATATATCAATCCTCAATTTGACAATTTCTATCTTTTTCATGAGCCCCTTTTGGATCCTTTAAAGATTGACTTAACTTGAAGCAAGAAATAAACTTTACTCATAGTCTTGAAGCATAAAGGCATTGGAGAAGGAGGTCCAAGTCTTGTTTGGTTTTTTCTCACATGGAACAACTTGATTGGTGTGATTTAAAATTTGACCATTATGGTTGATCACGTTTGGCCTACCTCTCTTGTTCCAAGCTCTCCCCACACTTGATTCTCTCTACGCTTCAATTGCTAGTAAGGAATCAAGTCTTTAGGCATCTTTTCTTGAGAAATTGTAGTTTGTAAAGGCTTTCATGTAATAACTACCCCTTGGTTATGATTTTTTTTCCACATATAGTTCTAACTTAGTCAACCAAGTATCTTCCATCTAATTTGGAAGTTCTGACTTCATAACTTTTTCAACCGTAGTTGTGGTGACAACACTAGGCCACTACTCATATGCTTACATTAGAAAGTGATAAGCTCACAATGTTAGGGTTATTCCTAGACCTTGACCTTAATCCTTGAGGGGTCATTCATAACATTCCTACCTACGTATCCCTTTTGGGAATCAGAGACTCTGTAGTTTATACACCAAAGATAGAATGAATTAATCCTGTCCTCATGTACAAAACTATTCATTAATCTCTTGCTTTCAATTTAATCCAATTATAATAGAATGATAACAAATACAATCCAATAAAGTGTTGGTTCCATGTCAACCATTAGTGTACAACACACAAAACCATATATGGATCATATTATTCCAACATCACATGTTCACATGATGATTGACTCAAGCATATATCATTTACACACAATGTGGCTAGGTCTGGTTTGTGGTACACGTGCATAGGCGATTAGCTTCAATACATCTCATAGGTACACATGGGGTTAGCTCAAGCATATGTTGCCTATACATAGGGTGACTAACTCATAGACACAAAACATATAAAAATAATGACTAACTTAAGCATATGTCACATGTATACACAATGTGATTCACACAACACATATACAAAATGCAATAATTGGTGCATGCATCACATATAAATGGTGTGATTGGCTTAAGCACTCTACACACATACATAATGTTATGAATAGTTTAACCTCACAAGTACATAGTGACCAGCCAACAAGAGGGAAGTAGTTGTAGCCATACTAGAAGCATCTTTCTCTTCTCTTGGTTCACTAATACATAAGTCCATGAGTACAATCCATTTGATTTTTTTCGTTGCATCCCATATTATGTTGTGGGTCCCATCCTTTTTCCCAATCCATTGCTGTCTATGATGATAAGCAAGCAATCCATACTATTTACCATCATCATTGGCAAGGGCATAAACATAAAAAACACACACAATACTTGAGGTCATTTTTACAAAAGTACATAGTGATTGACTCATACATACATAGTGGCCAACTACTGATAGGGAGTGGATGTGACACTACTACATACATCTTCCTATCACTTGATGCAATAACACTCACCCCTTAAGTGCATCTTGTTGCCTTGAGTCCGTTCTTGCATTTGTACTTCCCATACCCATCATTTCCAACCCTTAGTTGTGGTTTTTCCTTCAAAATTTGTCTAAGTATTGAGTCATCGAAAAATTTGTTGTTTCAAAAATTGTGTTGGCCTAAAAGGGGTTCTCACAACCCTATCGACTATCTATGATGAGGTTGTGAGAACCTTATCAAAACCCGACAATATTATCACAAACTCTTTGGTTTTAAAAAATAATGAAGTTTGTGTTGATGTTTTGTCAAAGTTCTAGAATTTGTGTCAAATGCTGATGATGTTTTGTAACTCTTTTTGATTATAGGAGAAAGCTCTGTGAAAAATGATGTCAGAGATTTCACATAGTTTCAAAACTTTTGTCAGCATTTGACAAGGTTGTCACAACCTTGTTGGAGCCTGAAGTACTATTTAGAACCTCCAAGAATGAAGCAACATGAAGAGTTTTGAAATCCTTGTTGGAGCACAAAAATGCTTTGGATAACCCTCTTGTGGGAAAATGAATGAAAAACACTTTGCAAAATAGTTTCAACCCTCTGAAAAGGTTTTAAAACCTATGTCAACTCTCAAGAAGGTCGTCACAACCTCATTAGAAGCGAAAATGCTATTCACAACCATTGCAAAGTTAAGTGAAAAAGCTTCATGGATGGATTGTCAAGGATGTGAGAAGAAGCAATTTTGCAAAAGAAAAAGACAAACCCTCCATGTTGGCTTTAAAATATCACTCCATAACCATCGTTGGAGGCCAATAAAGTTATGAGTTGATAAAGTTATGAAATCCCCTGAAACATTTGATGAGAAAATTGAAAAAGCATGCAATCCAAATTGAATCTAGAGCTATCAATATGGTGAGACTTCACACATGCCAATATTAAAGACACCATTAATGTGCTCACATAGATCAAGGACATTAAATGTAGCTTAATATATGGCTGATGTAAATCAAAGAGAAGACACTTTAATAAGTGATTGTTAAGAATAAATGAAGAAGTGTGAGCAAATTGTAGAGTACATCTTGACTACTGTGAGGGGAAGATTTCAAAATCGGTACAAAGTAGGAAGCTCTCTGAAATTCAAAGGCACATAATTCCCCTTTAGTCCTATAGTCTGTAGTGAAGGGAGTTTTTGTTTTATAAAGTTGATTTCATGAAAACTTGCCCCCACATAATTGCTTGCTCAAAATCAAAATTCCCCTAGTTTTCACTGACTATGTGTTCAAAGATTTGATTTGCTTCCTTTATAATTTGGTTTGGGAAAAATGAAATATAAATATCTTGGATATGAGCATTTTTCAAGCTTGGAAAGTATGTTCTTGAGATGGGAGACAAAATCAAGGCATATAAATCTTGATGAATTTTGGAGTAGAATGGGTAACGAGAATAAGTCTTCAATCATGCATAAATTTGTGTAGAGTGGGCTCTTACAAGCTACAAGATTTCTTGTAGTTGTGCAATGGACAAAATTGGGTTTGGAATGTATAAATCAATATGATCCCCAAACCCAAGAAGTGAAAAAGGCAGATAATTAGGTAATAGATAAATTGGATGGAGAATCTCTTAGTGCAATTCCCAGGTTACCTCAAAGGGAGGTTTTTGCAGACATATACCATAGTAGCATACCGGCATTTCATTGAAAAGAAAAGTGAATGTCACAACACCATTGCAAGATGTTTGTTGGCAATTCCTAAGAAAGGGAAGTCACAACTATAAAAAAAACCCGCATAGATCACATTTTGTTGAGGACATTTTAGACATTATTGTGCTTCTCCATAGATTAATTGGTAATGAGCATGCCAACAATTTCAAATAATGGATGTTTTTTTTTATTATTGTCATTATCCATGAAGAGCAATTCATTGATCATAAAAGTACAATTAGTGATAGATTTCACAAACAACACCCCCAATTCCATCTCAAAAAATTCTTGTCTTTATATTTGTTTTATGCCATTACCAACATGAGAGCTTTCCAGGATTGGTCACCATATGTAATTTTGATGAAGTAACCCAAATTTATGATCATAACCTACAACTCCAACTAGAGTATAGCTATAAAAGCTTCAGGAGAGTGAATGATGCATTCATAATGCATGTAGTCATAGAGCTTCAAGGTGACATGAGCACGATAATATCTCTAGAGGTTGCTCAATTGATCAAAACATATGGGAGCTATTTTATTCAATTTCAAAGATTCACTTACATCCGGGTTGGGGTTTTTGATGGATTTCCTTATAAATTGCCCTAGTATGTAAGAAATAAAATTTTTCTTATTGAAGTTTGTAGGAAAATAGGTAAAGTTAATAAGAGGTGTAAGGAAAGGAAGAAGGAAAAAATTCCTTTTTCTATTGGACTAGCTTACTATTAGTGCAAAACATTGTCTGGTGCATTAAATATTGAGAGAGCTTTAGTGAAGTACACCATGCATTTCTTTGTCATGCGGTTCCCTCTTGACAACAAAAAATATGTCAAAGACAACTATAGTTGGACCTAGTTTCTACCATCTTCCTAGAATTGAAGATTATTAGGCCTATTGTGATAGCAATTATGAAGTTAGGAGAAGGGATTGGATGAAGTTATCCCTACAACAAATTAAAGATTTCAAATTAAATTGGGATATCCAAGGTTTGGAGGATGATGCATCATATTTAGTGGATTCTATTTATTTTGATCACATCAAGACATAACCCATACTGCCCATCAACTAGGGTGTTAGAGAAGTGAAGAATTTAAAAGAAAGGATGACAATAATGTTCAAGAGGACACAAGAGTGGATAATGAAGAAGATTGCAAAATAACCAACCATAAAGTCTTTTGAAGTCAAGGAAATTGTAGAGAAAAAAATAGAGAAACAAGAAAAATCCGTTGAACATACACCAAAATACTGAGAGTGGAGTGAATCAGTATTCAAACAAATCTCAAACCCTCCATAGCAAAATGAAACTTAATCTTTATAGCATTAACAGAAACATGAAAGATCAACACAACACACAACACCACATAACACCAAATGTATGTGGAAAACCCCAAAGGGGAAATCCCACAGTGAGAAAAGATGCTAGGAGCTACTATCCTAATCCAGCCTCACAATGAATCATAGTTACAACTCTGTTTTATGGCTACAACCCAAGGAAGCTACTACTCCCTATAGAAAGGTTTTAGGGTCACTCCCAAGGAAGCTACAACTCCTTGCAAACTTTGTTTTAGGGATTCAACCCAAGGAAGCAACTACTTGAAATGAGAACAAACTCAAAAAATATTACATTACATTCCTTCTACTGTCTAAACCTGATAATGAAACTCAATCCCTTTAGATGATTGTAATTTTTCTTTTTCCCTTCTCTTTTTGATGATTGCAATTTTGCTTTGCAACTCTTCTGCAACTTCTTCAAATGTCTTCTCGTCAACTTACAAACTCACTGCTTTCAACCTTCAAGAAGTTTTTCCTTTGGCTCACTGCCTCCAACAATCAGTTAGGCACACTCTTTGCTTCCCTTCTATCTCAAAGATCTGATCAAATTGAATTTGGACATGATCTACAACTTCTACTCCTCTTTTAGTTGCTTACATATACATCATAATGCATTACACATCTTCATTCAAACTTTTACACTCACAAACTACCTAGATCAAATAGGTTTACAATATATACATGATATTACATTGATTACATTACATGTCAGCTAAGATTTAACAAGAATATTACAATTACAAGTTGACCAAAGATCAAACAACAACATGAAACGTGTAGAGGGTAAGCCCTAAAATGGACTGCACACAACACCGGGAAGAGAAACATACCTTGCAGATTACAACACACACTTAACCTGGTCCTAAACACCCTTCATAGCATCAGTATTCAAAGAACAACATCCACACACTTCACACATTTTAAATAGGCCGACCTTAAGAAAGAAAGCATGAAACTTGTAGCATGTCGACCATCACAACATTGGCAGTACTCATGAAAGATTAAAAATTACTTGCGCTTCTTCCAGATGAGTCGGCATGACCCATGCAACATCTTCAAACACTTCAGAGACTCCACACAAAATTCAACACGTGTCACATACTTCAACATATCTCAATCGGCAAGCAAAAGCATAACCCAACAACACCTTCATTCTGGACCACAGTCTATTCCGAAGAAACCAGAAAACACCTTGTGGAGCAAACTAAAATATCACACTATCTTTAGAATCATTCTCCACCAACCAATTCACCACTTCAAACAAGTTGGTGCAAGCCAAAAGACACTAAAACTAGCCATTGGACAATACAGTTCTACACTTTGTCACTTACAACTTTCTTTGTGGAGGGACAAATGTTATTAAAATTTGGATATAACACCTTCACAAAACATTGAACTTAACTTCTGAACCACATGACCATATCTACAAACGTGAAGGAATGTAGAGCTAAACTTTGCACCACTGTGAGCATCCTCACAGAAACAACAATCTTCAAGCTGTTACTTACAAAACACCTTTCTGATAATCCAAACAACATGAAACTTGAATCACACATGCTCTGACAACATGTGAAGCTAACTTCCAAACCACAGGAGCACACCATCACCAACGGAGAAATGAGGAACATTTCTCAGAGACTTTGGCAACCAAATAGCCATAATGCAATCACTGCCAACCAAACAACAACCAACTCCAACGTACTTCTAACATCAATGACAAACAATACTCACTCTTTTGACATCAATGACAACCAAAATGCAACAATCTCCACCCTTGGCATTGATGGAAAAACTAATCTATCATGCACTCTTCTCCCCCTTTGACATCAAGGACAAAGGGAAACTACTTCTCCCCCTTAGGGCACACACTCTCCCCCTAAGGTGCACATTTTCTCCTCTTCAACCTTCTCCCCCTTATATGTACATACACTCCTTGAAGCAACTAATAGGCTCTCCCTGCCAACAACAACCACTACTTGATCCCCCTAAGAGGTAGCCACCATCAGTCTAGGAAAAAGATATGGCATGAATTACTCCCCCTGGATATATGCACCAACTATGCATCTAGCAAGGAGGGGTAGTTACCCCTAACTTCTGCCGAAGATACTCAAATGTATCTTTTGCAAGTATTTGTGAAAATGTCTACAATTTGATCCTTTGTAGGTACATAATCCAACTTGACTTCTTTATCTGTAACCTTCTCTCTCAGAAAGTGATACTTGATTGATATGTGCTTGATTCTAGAATGCATCACTAGATTCTTTGAAATATTGATAGCACTTGTATTATCACACAAAATAGGAATAGGCTCATTATACTATATCTTGATATCCTTTAATGTTTGTTGCATCCACAACACTTGTGTACAGTAGGATGCTGTTGCAATATAGTCGGCCTATGCAACTGACAAGGATACTAAATCTTGTTTTTTACTATGCCATGAAACCAATCTGCTTCCTAAAAAGAAAGCACCACCACTTGTGCTCCTCTCATCAACACAACCAGCCCAATCAACATCAGTGTAAGCGTTCAGATCAAATTCATTACCTCTTGCATACTGTAAGCTGTAATTCGGAGCACTCTTCAAGTATTTGAAGATTCTTTTGACTGCCTTCACATGAGCTTCTTTAGGATTAGCTTGAAATCTTGCAACTAAACATATTGTATGCATGATACCAGGTTTTGAAGCAATTAAATACAATAGGCTTCTGATCATAGATCTATATAGCTTCTGATCAACCAAGGGAGACTCATCATCTCTACTCAAATGACAACAAGTAACCATGGGAGTGCTAATTGGTTTACAATATTCCATCCCAAACTTCTTCAACATCTCCTTGACATACTTTGCTTGAGAAATAAAGATACCATCATCTAGTTGAGCAATTTGAAGACCAAGAAAGAAAGATAACTCACCAATCATAAACATCTCAAATTCCTTTTGCATCTCTTCAACAAAATTCTTGCATATCTCATCATTTCCACCAAAGATTATGTCATCAATATACACAACTATCAAAATTCTTTCATCGTCAATTTTGAAGTAAAGATTACTATCTATGGTACCTTTCTTGAGTACTTGTTGAAGCAAGTACTTATCCAACCTTGCATACCAAGCTCTAGGAGCTTGTTTGAGACCATTCAATGCCTTTTTGAGTCTACACACCATGTTTGGTTCTTCTGACAAGCGAAATCCATCAAGTTTCTCTATGTACACTTCCAAATATCCATTCAAGAAGGTTGACTTGACACACATCTGATAAACCTTGAAGTCCTTATAAGCAAAAAAAAAAGAAACATTCTAATAGCTTTCATTCTTGCTACCAAAGTAAAAGTATCCTCAAAATCAATGCCTTCTACCTATGAATAGCCTTTACAAACCATTCTTTCCTTGTTTCTCACAACTTCTCCTTACTCATTCAACTTATTCTGGAATACCCACTTAGTTCCTATCATATTCTTGTCTGCAGGACGTGGAACCAATTCCCAAGTCTGATTCTTCTCAATCTGATTCAACTCTTCTTCCATTGCATGCAACCATCCTTCATCCTTGCTCACATCAACAAAAGTTTTAGGTTCTACCTTTGGTAACAAACAAAATTTAATTTGTTCACTTGCCTTTGCAAGCCTTCTTTTGGTCAGCACTCCTTCATTCTTATCACCAATGATTTGATCTTTTGAATGATTTCTTTGAACATACTTTGTAGGAGTCTTGTTGAGATTTTCTGGTGTTTCTTCTTTCTCTTCAAATTCTTCTTCTTCTTCATTTGAGCAGGGAGGTGCAACAGATCCGCAGTCCTCAATTTCATTCATATTCAGATGTAGATCTTCATCAATCTTCATATTAGTACTTTCAACTATTCTTCCCAATCTTTTGTTGTAGCATTTGTAAGCTTTGCTTTGAGATGAATATCATATAAAGATACCTTCATTATCCCTTGAATCAAACTTTCCCAAGACATCTTCATCTCTTCTGATGTAGCATTTACTTCCAAAAACTCTAAAATATTTGATAGTTGTAGGTCTTCCATACCACTACTCATATAGAGTCTTAGTGCTGTTCAATCTCAACAATCCTCTATTTTGAACATATACTATAGTATGAATCACTTCTCTCCAATATACATCAATTAGATTTTCTTCCATCAACATGGTGCTTTCCATCTCTTGAACATTCCTATTCTTCCTTTCAACTACCCTATTTTGCTGAGGAGTTCTAGCAATAGTTAAATGCCTCTTAATTCCATATCTTTCATAAAAATAATCAAAATTATTTGATGGGAACTCACCTCCTCTATCAAACCTCAAACATTTGATCTTTGTATTCATTTCATTCTCAACCATTGATTTGAAAATCTTGAATCTATTAAAACCATTAGATTTATCTTTCAATAATGTAACCCATATCATCCTAGAGAAATTATCAATAAAAAGCATGAAATACCTTTCTCCTTTCAGACCTTTTGTTCTGGTAGGTTTGCAAAAATCAGTATGTATCAACTCAAAAATTCTACAAGAAAAATATTCTTTAGAATTGAAACTTATCCTTGTTTGCTTACCAAAATAACATTCCTTGCACACTATACTTGCAGGCTTGATTATCTTAGGAATATCTCTTACCGCATGCAATGAGCTGATCTTCACAAGATTGTCAAAGTTAATGTGTCCCATTCTCCTATGCTAGAACCAACATTCACTTGCTTGTCATAGAAGACAAGTTATTCCATTCACATCCCTTAGAATGTATATGTCACTTGTCCTAGATCCTTCAACAACCAATTGACCAGACTTTTCTTTTCTGATTTCACATCCACTTTTATTGAATAGATGATTGTAATAATTTCTGCACATTTGACTCACACTAAGAAGATTATTCCAAAGACCTTTGACATAAAGGACATCTTCTATCCTTCTTTTTCCATCAATACTGATAGAACCTTTTCCAAAGATTTGCACAAAAGTGTCATCACCAAGCTTGAATATGCCACCATTCCACTTCACAAGTTTGATAAACTTTCTCTTATCTCTTGTCATATGGTTGGAACAACAACTATCAATCACCCATGAATTAGCCTCATCTTTTGTATGAAAATAAATACAAACAACACTTAGATCTTTAGCTTTATCTTTAGTCTTCTTAGCAGCCAAAAACATGACCTCATCTTCATTATCCAGACCACTAGAATCATCATCTTTTGCAGAGCAAGAATATTCCATGGAGTAGAGACTCTTCTAGACTCTTTACTTCTCTTATTAGAATCTTTCAAGGGATATTTTGAAGCAAAATGAACAACCTCTCCACACTTGAAGCATTTGGAAGGTAGCTTACCTTTATTTTCCAGTACCTCTCTTCAACTTCCTTACAAAATTTTCTTCTTCTTCATCAGTGTTACTATTCGGATTAGATTCTTCATATGTTTCTTTCTTACTTGCTTTGAATGTTGCTTCCTTATTTGGACCTTCTTTGTCAAACTCTCTCATTTCAAATGCGATAAGGGCACTATAGAAGATACTTTACAACTATAAGATTTAGGAAGAGATCGCAGTACCTTTTTCACCACCATAGATTCTTCAAGATATTCAGCAAGACCTTTGATTGCATTGACCACTTCATCTATCTAGAGCACATATCCAACAATATCTTCAACATTGTCAAGTTCTCAAACTTGCCTTTGTAGATCTACAACTTTGTTTGCTTTACTTTGACATCTCCTTCATAGATTCCACCCAACTTATCCGAGACTTCCTTTGCTGACTTGTAGTGCATTACCTTTACTAGGTCAGAGTATTATATCCCACTCAAGATAGCATTATTTTCCTTTCCATTGTTCTCATAGGCTCGTATCTTAGCCGGATCAGTTGGAGAGTAGCATGAACAACATAACCATCTTTGACATATTTCCAAACACCATAACCTAAAGAGGATAAATGGGTTTCCATCTAGTATCTCCATAAAGAGAAATTTGTTCCATCAAATCTGGGCACCTTTTGAGAACCTTATTTTTTCCATCCGAGATCTTCCTCAAGCTGTTAAAATTATTCTAAGGAACCAAGCTTTGATACCAATTGTTAAACATACACCAAAATATTGAGAGGGGGCTGAATCTATATTCAAACAAATCTTACTCTTTGGAGAAAACTGAAACTTAATCTTTACAACATTAATAGAAACATGAAAGATCAACACAATGCACAACACCACATAACACCATATATATGTGGAAAACCATAAAGGGGAAAAACCATGGTGAGAAAAGCCGCTAGGGGCTACTGTCCTAACCCAGCCTCATAGTGAATCATAGTTACAACTTTGTTTTAGGGATACAACCCAAGGAAGCTACTATTCCCTGTAGAAAGAATTTAGGGTCACTTCCAAGGAAGCTACAAATCCCTGTAGACTTTGTTTTAGGGCTTCAACCCAAGGAAGCAAATACTCTTTGAACTAAGAACAAACTTAGAAAAGATTACAATATGACAAACCTTCTACTATCAAATTTTGACAATGAAGCTCAATCCCTTTTGATGATTGCAATTCTAATTTTTCTCTTCTCTTTTGATTATTGCAATTCTTCTTTAACAACTCTTCTACAACTTTTTCAAATGTCTTCTCTTTAGCTTACTAACTCATTGCTTTAAGAATTGAAGAAGTTTTTCCTTTGGATCACTGCCTCTAGTAATCAATTAGGCACACTCTTTGCATCCCTTCTATCTTAGAGATATGATCAAATTGAATCTAAACAATATTTACAACTTCTCTTTCTCTTTCAGTTGCTTACATATACAACATAATGCATTACACATCCTCATTTGAATTCTTACACTCACACACTACCTAGATCAACTAGGTTTACATTATATACATGATATTACATTGATTAAATTACATGTCAGCCAAGAACAACAAGATTATTACAATTACAAGTTGGACAAAGATCAAACAACAACATGAAATGTGTAGAGGGAAAGCCCTAAAATGGACTACACACAACACCAAAAAGAGGAAAAAACCTTGTGGATTCCAACACAAACACCATTTACAACATCAGTATTCAAAGGACAACATCCACATGCTTCACACATTTAAAATAGGTAAGCCTTAAGCAAGAAAACATGAAACTTGTAGCATGTCGACCATTACAACATTGGTGGTACTCATGAAAGGTTAAACATTACTTGCACTTATCCTAGATGAGTCGAAATGACTCATGCAACATCTTCAAACATTTCATAGACTCCACAAAAACTTCAACACATGCCACACACCTTCAACATATCTCAGTCGGCCAGGCAAAGCATAACCCAACAACACCTTCATTTTGGACCATAGTCTGGTATGGAGAAACTACAAAACACCTTATGGAGCAACAAGAAACATCACACTCTCTTCAAAATCATTTTCCACTAGCCAATTCACCACTTCAAACAACAAGAAGTTGGCTCAAGCCAACCGATACTGAATCTAGCCACTAGACAATACAATTTCACACTTTGTCACTTACAAGTTTCTTTGTGGAGAGACAAATGATATGAAACTTTGGATATAACACCTTCACAAAAAATTGAACTTAACTTTTGAACCACATAACCATATCTGCAAACACAAAGGAATGCAAAGCCAAACTTTGCACCACTATGAGCGTCCTCACAAAAACAACACTATCTTCAAACTGTCACTTATAATACACCTTTCTGGTAATCCAAACAACGTGAAACTTGAATCACACATGCTATGACAATATATGAAGCTAACTTCCAAACCGCAGGAACACATCACCAACAGAGAAATACAAAGAATTTCTTAGAGACTCTGGCAACCAAATAGCCAGATTGCAATCACTTTCAACCAAATTGCAATCAACTCCAACATACTTTTGACATCAATGAAAACCATTACTCACTCTTTTTAACATCAATGACAACTAGACTACAACAAGATCTTCTCCTTCCCATACTTCCTCATCAACCAACTCTCAATCTACGAGTGGAGAAGGAGGAGATGATGATGAAAATCATTGAAAGAGGAGGATCCTCGAGAGAACATGTAGATATAGTGTTGTGTATCTTCACAACACCCCATTTTTCTTCAAGCAAAGTAAGGACCCCCTTTGATTTTTTTTTCTTTGCTTTTCCCTGTAGTTTAAACTAGTTTCCAAAATCCCCGAAAATCTAAAAATTTGGTCTTCCAACATGGTTAAAAATTCATCATAGGTGGAAATAAAATAAAAAACATAAGTTTCCTTTTGTGAATGTTTTCAAAATTCCTCAAAATGAGCAATTTATTCTCTGGCAGGTTTTATTGTCATTATTAGCTCAAAGGAAGTAACATGGTCAAATCCTGCATGGTGAGTTTGGTTACATTTAATTGCAAAATGTTTCATGTGGAAGCTTTAATTGCTAGTGAATCAAACAAAATCACAATATCAATTTTCCACTTCACTTACGATTTTTGCACCCTAACTTTTTATAAAATAAATTTAATATTTTATGGTAGTTCAACGTTCAAATTAATTGAACTTTCAAATGTTAACTTTCTAGCTCACTCAAAAATTCCCACAAAAGTATTAATTTTAAAACCAATTTAATATTTTGTAGAAGTATGAAATCTAATTGAACTAAACTTTTAAGTTTGCTTAGATTTCCTTGCAAAGTGCCATTTATAATCTCAATTTAAATATTTGTGAAAGTCCAATGCTTTACTAAACCCGCTCATTAAAAAAGGATAAAATTGTAAATTCACTTAAGATTGCCATAAAGTACAATTATGACATCAATATATTGCCACCTTGTGGACTATTTTTTTTTTGAACATGTAGAACCAAGATCCTAGTACCTACAAAACACAATAAGCAAACACATTAGAAGATTCAAATGCAAGCCAAGATCAAATTTCCCCATAAAATCCATTAGCAATGCTCAAAATAGGAATAAAAGCAAGAAAACAATAAGAAAGCAAAGAGATAAAGCAAATCCTATTAAAAACATGCAAAGTCTTGATCTTATGGGGGAGTTGGTGCCAATTTGATGTGGAAATTGGCTCTTTCCCAACTCCTATGCAAGCTTTTGATGATTTGGTGATGATTGATCCACTTGGTGATTGCTTCAAATGAACTCCATGGAGAAAACCTGCAATAACCTAGCTATGCCTTGATGGAATTGATGAGAATGCTAATGCTTGAAGATGAAAATGAGTATAGTAAGTTTGCTCAAATTGTGGATGATCAAATGAGGAGAGAAGCCTCTTATTTATAGAAAGACAAGATGGAGAAATGCCCAAAATGAAGCAATGTGGGACTAACTTTCAACCATTGGCAAGATGCCACTTGTCAAGAGATGAATGGATGAAGGATGTGCACATTCTTTGATGAATGTGAACATAAATGCAATTAGGTGGAATTTAAAAATAGTGAAATGACATGTGCGAGGAAACAACTAAATGCCACTCTTGGCTCAATGCAAAGATGAAATAAATGTCTTGTTGGAAGGACAAAGTCCACTTTGAAGGATTTCAAATTTGAAGAATATTCTCTAAAAGATGCCAAGTTGAAAGAAAATAAAGATTTAATAAATGAATTAAATGTATTTTCATGTGCAAGTGGAAAAAGCTAAAGGATGGGACATGGATTAGAATTAAATTAATCAAGGGTTAATTAATTTATTGAAGGATTAGATGATATGACTAATTGATTTATATTTATGGGTTGATTTAAATCAAAAGATGAGAAGAATGATTTTTAGATTTAATTAAATAAAAATTTTTGTTTTATTTAACTAAAAGGGGATGATGTTAGATTAAATTAGATAAGCTTTAATTTATTTAATTTAATAAGATAGACTTTAGAAATTAATTAAATAAAATTGATTTATTTAATTAAATAAAGAGCTAGGGTTAATTAGATCAGATTGATTGATTTAATTAACAAGAGAGAATGACTTAATCAGATAAATGATTTATTTAATTAAGGGAGGAAAATCGATGAATTTAATCAAATAAGGGTATTTGATTAAATGGTTAGACTGAGGGATGATTGAGGATGAAATGGTGTTAGTTAATCATGATCAAGCGTGTAATGCCAATCAATACATTTTATGTGGGTCTATTTTTCCCCTCTTTGAAGCAGTGCACTTGCTGCGCTGATTCAAAGAATAAACTGTCTTGATTTGAAGCCAATTTTTTTTTAATTTTTCAAAATGCCCCATTGTTTCCCCAATGGACAAAACATGCCAATATATTGCCCCCTCAAGAGATCAGACAAAAAAAATGATTTTTGGGTGATCTCATGAAAAAGAGAGACAAGGTGCTTAACTAGTCCAGAAAGGCTCTGGGAGGTCAAAAAATGAGATAAATCATAAAAAATGGTGCAAAATGGCCCTCAGTAGGGAAAAAATAGGATCGGGGGACCAAAACCCTAACTGGACTGCTAAACAGGGTCAAAAAACCCTAATTTTTAGGCTTAAATAGGCTTGGAGGGGCCACTTCCAATTCATTTTCACTTTCAGCCTTTAGAGATTTTGCAAATTTGAGCTCTGACACCTTCACGAGATGGCGCAACGATAGCTTCCCATGCACATTTCTGACAGGGTATAGACACATCAGAGGCTTCTTGGCACTGGACCACCAGTGAGTCAACTTGACCCAAGCTTGTTTTCTGATTTTCGTGCTCATTTAATGCGTTAGGAATCTTATCTTTTAGGAGCGATTCTATATCGCACCGCTAGAAATTTTAAATAGCACCGCTCGACGTAAAACTGTGCTGCCATTGCGAGTAGCGACACTGCGGTGTAGTTTGGAGTTTGGGGTCAAATTCCAAACTGAAGTGCCTTTACAAAGTGCAGTGCCACAGTGATCTTTAGAATTAGGGTTTCCTCTTAAACTGATTCACCATCCCAAACTGCGATGCCGCGGTGTGATTTGGGAGTTTGAAGCTTCTAGTGGCACAGTTTGGAGTTTGCAAACTGCACCACCATCACAAACAGCGACGCTGAGGTTGTTTCGAGATGCCAATACAAACCAAGATCAAGATTTTTTTTGATGAATTTTAACATGGTGACTTTCCTGATGCAGGAGGATGCGAGAGAGATCTACTCATGTAAACATAGGCCCCGAGAGCTTTTCGGGATCTTGGATGAGTTGACCAAGCAACAACAGGAGCACCTAGGGCGGATCGGTCTCTGGTATATTGCCTATGTGCCACCTATTCGGACACAGTTGGAGATGCTGACAACACTCATTGAGAGATGGCACAACGAGACATCCTCTTTCCACCTCCCGACTGGTGAGGCTACAGTCACACTCGAGGATGTGTGGTGGATCCTTAGACTACCCATTCCTGGCGAGCGTATGATTTATGATATGGATGCCGGGGGGGAGGCTTGCTATGATGTTATGGGCACCAATGAGATTATATTCTTTGAGGGCCAGATCGAGCTGGAGCGCCATAGGCCTGCCATATCATCCTATCGCTTGGTCATTGCATCCATCAAATCGGGTCTCGTCACACCAGATCGGCAGGGTCGATACTTCAGTCCTAGATGGGGGTTCGCTTGGGATCACATGGTCCAGCGACAGACACTGTTTGCATGGGGGCCAATTCTGCTAGCCTCACTTTACAGAGATCTTCATGAGTTTGCTTATTTGGATGACATAGCACTTGGGGCGGGGGTCACACTCCTGCATATCTAGGCCTAGGAGTACATCTCTGTGCTCTGTCCAAGAGTTACTCCAGTTATTATGGAGCCAGATGATCCGGTTGTCTGGCGATACAAAGGGGGTCTTTCTTTCACCCACACCGGGCAGCACGAGATTCCTCATTGGAGGAGGGTCCTTGATGA